>JARHVA010005241.1:1000000-1265717 GCA_037957365.1 Torreya grandis
TTGGCTATCTTCTATTTGTCCATTTCCACTCACCCAAATTTATTTTTACCTTCCACATTTTCAAAACCCATCATCCATTTCATCTCACTTCTTGACACCTAGTTTGAGGGGGGAAATATCCTCACAATAAACTTAGGGCATTAAGAACCTTATAGTTTTTGTTTCATAACACACTACTGCATACCGCTTCATAAAAAGGGGCAAATATAGATGCTAGTTTTATACATCATTGTGTATTAATGTGGTGAATCATCATGTTATTATTTCATCTCTAACATAATTGAACCCATTTGTAATTATTTTAAATAATTATGTTTACCTCACCCATTCACCTTTACCATATAAGTTAATTAAGCTATTACTATATTTAAATAGTAATTAATCTTATTTACCCATGCAACCTCCAAACAAACTCATTAAACCTCCAAACAAACCCATACTATGGTTAAAACAACCCAACAACTTTAAAATCATTATTTACCCTCATAAGCAACTATTTTAATGGCCTAAGGATTAACTTCTCCCATTTTGGGAAAATTGACATCAATTCTTTGAGATTGACATCGATCTTCCTAGAGCAACGTTGATCCATAAATATATAGTGAGCCTCCATGACTCAAGATGATAATTTTTGACTTTTAAACTCTAATAAAATTATCTTTGAACCTATGTACATACCTTATCAACATTTTTATACCTTTTGGAACCTTTGTTTATGAGATTACAAAGAGATTTTGAAGGTTTTTAAGCCTACTTTTATGGTATCCTTTATTTGCATGTTTTAAACCATATAAGGTTAATATTTCATGTTAATTTATTCCCATTTGAACATTACAATATTCTACACCTATTTATCATTGTTTAGATTCATTTTTTATCATTTTATCAATATTTTAAGTCATTATTATCTTCTATTTTCATAGTTTAGCATTTTACTCAGAATCAATGTTGATCCATTTGAATCGATATAAAGCATGTAGGATCATCATCGATCCCTACTAAACTATTAAAATATCCTTGAATTTTATTTTCATAACATTCATAATCCTCAAAACTTGTTAACATTTGCATTCTATTTTTTGAAAATCTATCTTTTACATGTAGATGACTTTGTCTGGATTAACACATGATATTGTTAGCATATTTTATCTCACCATTATTCAAAAACCTTTATTCATTGATTAAAGTGATATTACATTCAAATTAGGTCTTTGTACTATGGTTTTCACACCTAATAAAGAAATCATTAATGAATAGTTAACTATAATTCAAAAATATGTCGATATAGCTATAGAATTCTGGGATGATTACTTTGATCATATTAATATTGCTATAGATTAGATATCTTTGGTGTTGTATATTTGTATCCTATCCATATATATCTTTGTAATTTATTGTTTATTTATAGACTTGAATGTTAAAAATGGGTTGACATCCACCTAAGGAAGCACACCACTTCTTGGGACTGGTTTCTTGCCAAGCATCTCATTCATCTTTCTATTAATCCATTTTATTTATGAGTTAGTGTGATTTGTATGTTATTCCTCTCTAGCCAAAGAGGATTTCCCACAAGCTTGATCAATGGTGCATAAATGATCTCCATCTTTAGGTAATTTTTGAAAGCATATATTTACTATTTTTAGTAGCTAATTAGACCACATTGAGAAAAGTTAAAAAATACTAAAATAGGTAAAAATTAAGGTAGTGCATGTTTGCCTTAATTTTTAACCCTCCTTTGATATGAGAGAATTTTAATAAAGTGAAATAGTGTGTGAGAGTGAAGATGATATTGTAGTGAATGTATTGTAGGTTTTTTGCCTTCATTTATTGGACTGAATAATAAGGACTGGTAGTTTCTATGTGGGCATAGCCAATTTTGGGTAAACCATGTTAAATCTATGTCTCTATTCTATTGTGTTTTTCTAATTTTAATTTTGTCTTTATTTCATTATTATTTCTCTACATTCTATATTCCTAAAAACTAGTATCAGAGTTGAAGGTTTATTTGATAGATAAACTCATAAGAAAAGAGGTTTCCTAGTTTGAGTGGGAGTAGTGGTGGAAGAAGGCAAGTTTAAGGTTGAGATGTTTAATGGAAAAAACTAATAGCTATGGAAGATGCAAATGGAGCACTATCTATATCAGAAGGATATTTTCCTACCATTGGGAGGAATAACAAAGAATTTGGTGACTATGAAGGATAAATACTGGGAGGTTCTTGACAAAAAGGCACTAGGAATAATATGGCTATGCATGGTAGTGTCGATGGCCTTCAATATTTAAAAAAAAATAGCAGATGTGATAAAGGAATTAGATAGAGTGTATGAAAAACCCTCAACTTCCAACAAGGCATTTATTATCAAATGTTTATTTAATCTAGAAATGTTAGAAGGTGAGTCTGTTGCTGACCATTTAAATAAATTTAACATGGTCACAAATTAGTTAAGATCTATAGGAGTAAATTTTGATGATGAGGTTAGGGATCTTTTGATTCAATGCTCATTTCCAAAAAGTTGGAATGACTTGGCCGTGGCCATGGGCAATTTTATCTCTAGATCAAACACTTTAAAGTTTGATAATGTTATTGGTGTTATCCTTAGTGAGGAAATGTGATGGAAAAGCATAGGTGAGACATCAAGTAATTATTTGATTATAGAGAATAGGGGAAGACAAAATGATATAGGAAAGGTCCCAAAGAATCATGGGAAGTATAATAAGGGTAGATCTAAATCCAGAGGAACATTGGTGTGCTAGACTTATGGGAAGAAAGGACACCTAAAGAAAGATTATTGGTTTCAAAAAGGAAAACAAGGAGATGGGCAACAAGATAAAAAAAAATTAAATGTATCAGGTGATGTGTTACAAGATGCTTTAATCCTTTCTTTAGATAATATTAATGATTCTTGGGTGTTAAATTTAGGGGCTTCATTTCATGCTACACCCCATAAAAAATATTTTCTAGACTATGTTCAAGGTGATTTTGGGTAGGTTTACTTTGGTGAAGGTGAACCCTAGAAAATTGTAGGAAAGGGTAAGATATAGATAAAATTATATAATATAATCAAATGGTTCCTAAAAGAGATGAGGCATGTTCCTAATTTGACAATAAATCTAATTATATCAGGGTAGTTGGGAAGTGAAGGCTGCATAGTTACATTCACAGAAAATTCATGAAAGGTCACTAAAAGATCATTGGTAATATAAAAAGGAGAAAATGTAGGTACATTATATTTATCTAATGGTGATGTTGAATCTTCCATTTATTTAGCTTCTACAGAAGTACATACAAAATTATGGTACCATAGACTTGGGCACATAAGTGAGAAGGGGATGCAAGTTCTCCCCTTAAAGATTTTGTTTCTAGATTTGAAGAAGGTGGATTTGGATTTTTGTGAGCACTGTGTGTATAGAAAAATAAAGAGTTAGATATATCATAGTTGGGAGGACAAAGAAGGATGAAAAGTTATATCTTGTGCATAAAAATGTATGGGGACTAGCTTAGGTATCATCCCTTGGTGGCTCTTCTTATTATGTTAATTTTATCAATGATGAAACTAGAAAAACTTGCGTTTATTTCATACAAAATAAATCTAATGTTTTTTATACTTTTAATAAATTGAAATCTTTGATTGAGAATGAGATAGGAAATAATTTGAAGTGTGTCAGATCATAAAATGGAGGTGAATACTATAGTAAGGATTTTGATCATTACTATTCATCCTATGGGATTCATAGAGAGAAGATTGTTCCAAGAACACCACAACAAAATGGTATGTCAAAAAGGATGAACATGACAATAATGGATCATGTAAGGAGCATGAGATTACATAGAATGTTGCCCTTACAATTTTAGGTAGATGTTGTGGATACTATTGTTTACTTAATAAATAGAGGGCCTTCAAGTCCTTTGGATGGTGGCATTTGAGAGGAAGCATGGACATGTAAAAAGGTAGATTATTCTTTTTTAAAGACTTTTGGTTGTGAAGATTTGTCCATATTGATAAATAAAATAGAACTAAGCTTGAGGTAAAATCCAAGAAATGTACTTTTATTGGATATGGAGTTAATGATTTTGGTTATCATTTATGGGGTATTAAAAATTAAAAAATCATTAGGAGTAAAGATTTGATCTTTACTGAAAAGGTCATGTATAAAGATTAGTTGTAAGAAAAGAAATAAGAAAATTCAAATACAAAATATGTAGTACTTGATGAAATTACTAGAAATGAAATTCCAAAAGTAACAAAAAATTAGAATGTACAACAACTACAAGTACCTCAAACTCCAAGAAGTGTTGTGAAAATATCTAATAGAGTAAGTAGACCCCCTAAAAATTAATTTCCTTCACTTTATTATTGACTGATGGTGGTGAACCAAAAATCTGTGAAGAAGCAATGTAGGTAGAAACTAGAAAGAAGTGGGAGAAAGGCATGAAAGAGGAGATGGATTGATTGGTACATAACCACATTTGGGATATGGTTCAGTTACCTAAAGGTAAAAGAGCATTGAAAAATAAATGGGTTTATAGGTTAAATGAAAAAGATGGAGGCAAAAAGTGATACAAATCTACACTTGTTATAAAGGGGTTTACACAAAATAAAGGTATTGAATTTGATAAAATATTTTCTCCAGTAGTTAAAATGACTTCTATAAGAACTATTTTAAGTTTGGTAGAAGTAGAAGATTTGAACCTTGAATAGTTAGATGTGAAGATTGCATTCCTTCATGGTGATTTGGAGGAGGAAATAAATATGGAGTAGACATAAGGATACAAAGTCAAAGGTAAGGAAAAAATGGCGTGCAGGTTGAAGAAGAGTTTTATGGCCTAAAATAAGCTCCAAAATAGTGGTATTTAAAATTTGACATGTTTATGATAGAACAAGGTTATATTAGATGTCATTTTGAACACTATGTTTACTTTAAGAGATTAGATAATAGAAGATATATTATCTTGTTATTGTATGTAGATGATATGCTTGTTGTAGGGTCTAACATGAATGATATAAATGAGCTAAAAATAAAACTAGAAGATTCATTTTCAATGAAAGATTTGGGTAATGTAAAGAAAATCCCTGAAATGAGAATAATAAGAGATAAGAAAAATAAGAAATTGACATTGTCTCAAGAATAATACATCAAAAAGGTGTTAGTCAAGTTTAATATGCAAGATACAAAACTTGTGAGTACACCTTTGGTAGGGAACTTCAAATTAATTAAGGAACAATGTCCTAAAACACAAGAATAAATCAATTACATGACCAAAGTTCCATATGCTTCAATAGTTGGAAGTTTAATGTATGATATGGTGCGCACTAGACCAGATATTGCTCATGTAGTGGGAGTTGTTAGCAAGTTTATGAAAAATATAGGAAAAGAGAATTAGGATGTAGTAAGGTGGATTATCAAGTACTTGAGAGGGACAACTGATAGAAATTTTTGTTATGAAGGTTTAAATGTTACCTTAAAAGGATGTGTTGATGTAGACATGGCTAGAGATTTATATGGTAAGAGGAGCACCATAGGTTATGTATTCATTGTTGGTGACACAGTAGTTAGTTGGATTTAAAAATTACAAAAGATAGTTGCTTTTCCAAATATAGAGGCAAAATATGTTATAGCTACAGAAGCTGGCAAGGAGATGATATAAATGTAAGGGTTCATGGAAGAGTTGAGGCAAAAGTAAGAAGATTGCAGGTTGTACAATGATAGCCAAAGTGCAACTCATTTAGAAAATAACTTAGAATTCCACTCAAGAACCAAACATATACAACTCAGGTATCACTTCATTCATTTAGTTTTGGAGGATGGTCAACTAAAATTAGAAAATATCCATGGGAGTCAAAATCCTATAGATATGCTAACAAAGGCAATCACTAAAGACAAGCTGGAGAGTTGTTCATCTTCAATAGGTCTTAAAATATAATTAGGAAGATGATAAACATGCTAGGGTCAAAGTTTAAATAAAATTCCAAGTAAGAGTTATAGTGGTGGAGTTACAAAAATTAGTCTTCAAGTGGGAGATTGTTGGATGGTGGAGCTTGATCTTATTTTAATGCCCAATTCTTGATAGGGGGTGTGGGGGAAATGCCACCCCCTGCCCCCCCCCCCCCCCCCCCCCGATGGTCACCATGGGGGTCCAAGGGGGTGGTGACCTATTTTTGAGCCCCCCCAATAAGGGTTTAGGGGTAGTACCCTCAAAGCAAAATTTTATGAAAAATGCATTATAAAATATTATAATTTTATAGTTAATCTAGACCGTTTACTATTAGGTTTTAGATCTTACGATAGAAATTTAGTGTATTTTTGCCTTAATTTTTAACCCTCCTTTAATATGAGGGCATTTTAATTAGGTGAAATAGTGTGTGAGAGTGAAGAGGATATTTCAATGGATGTATTATAAGTTTTTTCCCTTCATTTATTGGACTAGATAATAAAAATGACTAACAATTTTGGTGTGGATGTATCCCATTTTGGGTGAACCAAGTTAAATCTATGTGTCTATTCTATTGTTTTTTTTTAATTTTAATTACATATTTATTTCATTATTATTTCTCTACATTTTATATTCCTAAAAAATAATATCATGAATATATTTTAAAGCATTTTATTCAATGTTTTATAGCTTGTTCTCCAAGATCTTTATAACTTTAAGGAGTGTTTAAATTGTGGACCCATTGGGATTTAGATTGACAATCTAAGTAGTCACCAAATGGGATGTAATCATGGTTTGAATATGCATAAAAAATAGTATTTGATTTGAAACATTTGTTAGCCCCATTGTAGATGTAGCAATATTAGTTTTAGGATATAAAAGTTAGAATACATCATTTATGCCTCCACTAGATGTAGATAGATTTATTGGTATGGAATTAGTTGTAGTACCTTATAAGGACTCACCATCACTAGGTGAAAAACCCTTAGTTTTATCATATTTATTGATTTCATCTCTTGTAACATACAAAAATGCATCCATTGAGTTATTATTATTATTATTGAGATGTGTAATAAATGCATCTTTATCTTCCATTTGAATACAAGTTTTTGCATTAAAATTTTTCATTGTTTTAGAAATGAAAAATTTGGAATTAAAACTAAGTATAATAAAATAGGAAAAATAAAACCCTAAACTACTTAGTGTTTTGTGCTCAAAGGTCAGGTTCACCAGCTATTTAATCCTAAATTTTTAGATTGGGGTTATCTACAGTTAAAGGGGATACAAATAGTCTAAGGTATAAGGGTGATAAAATATCTCTATAATAAGTCAATTAGATGATAAACTTAGATATAACATATACTAAATTAATTAAAATAAGATAGGATAAAAATAGTAAATACAACTATGATAAATATGGAAATGACAAAGAAGTAATGTACTTTGTTAGTTTTTATGATAATGTAGTTCTAGATCTAGAACAGGTAGGAAACAGATTGTAATAATATTCTAGAATAGTTATAATATTTTGGATTGAGTGCTTCAAGAGCTATGGAAACTAACATCAACCTTTGGATAGTTATATCAATGTTACTATTTGAACCTAATGTATGTGTTTGTATGGAATACCTACTAGAAAAGTATGTAACCACATAGATGCTTCTGGGTTTGTATTCTCCTTTGCTTTAGTGCAGTTATATCTAGGTCATCAACTATCACTCATGAAATTTTAAAACCCTAGTTCTTCATCTTCATAGTGACCTTGGAGGAAGATGGGTTAATGGGAATAGGGTATTGAATTTACCCTAAAGACCCCTATATCAATAAATACTGCCTACATAGCCAATACTCTGAAGAGGTCCTTAGATTGATTTAGTTATCCCCTATGTGTTGGATTTTATATGAATCATGCAATATGTGGAAATAAAGTACAATAGTGACTTATCTTGTAACTTGGAAAATTAGGGTCTTAGGCTACTCCTTTAGTACTTCAAACCCATGTATGTGTTGTTCTTATGACTGATACAAGAATAAGAGAAAATAAGAGAGATTTTGTTTTATTAAGTGCTTGATTGAATGCTTTGATAAGTTTCCTTGGTATGTGTTAGGGTTATTATAGGTGAAAAATTAATGAATAATGATTGTGAATATATACCAATCCTATTTAGAAATAAATCACATTGAATCACTTAGGATAACCATAAGGATACATTTAATTTAAAAATTATATGACTTTAGGGCACTAGAAACTTGAATCATATTAGGAAACCTACATTGATGTAGGTGTTTGTCTAGGATGCAAGTGTCTAGGGAAAAAAGAAAGGAGTTATAGACTCAAAACATACATAGGTGGAAGATAAGTAGGTTTTAAGCATTCTAGGAAAGATAAAAGGTCTAGGTCATCAACATAATACTAGTCAGAGCAAGAGATATGCCAAGGAGAAAAATATAGAGTAGATGCAAGACTTTCAAATGTGGGAAAAGTTGAAAACTAAGAGGAACAACCAAGGTTTAAGTTTTCTAAGTGTACAAGACTAAGGTGCTATATAATCCATAAATATCATCTACACTTTTGATGAAATCAAATAATATATAGCTAATCCACTAGTTATAATGCCACTTATTCCCAATCTTCACTTTTTGTTATATATATCTACTATCAAGAATGCCTTAGGTGACTTGTTAACATATTACTATGATGAGAATAGAGAGAATTTTTTTACATCACTCACACATTGGTTGATTATGAAGATAAATATGATTGAATGGATAATTTAAGTTTAGATATTGTGTTTGATACATATAAATTTAGACATTACATGCTTAATAGTAGGACTTAGGTTATTTATAATATTTAACCTTTGACATATATCAATTATAAGCCTTATCTTTCCATACTATAGCTAAAAGGGTCATGTTACTTATGAAATTTGATCTTAAATTTATACCAAAAAAAACTAATCAAATAGAAATTCATCCCCAACCAACTCATTTAGGCTTTCTTATTAGACTATAGTATTATGAAATATGATATTCAAGATGAGTTTTGATATGTCTAAGTGATGGGTCAAAATGTGCTTCAATTTCTAGAGCCAAAACTATATTAGTAACATCTTAGGGCTAGACCATGCCATTAACATATTGATTGAGATTTTCATGTATTATAAATTTAGTAGAATATGAGGCTTTGATTTTAGTTTTTCACACCATATAGCCTTTACATATAAAATTTATACAATTCTACATTGATTCACAATTTTCCATTAATCAGCTGGTAGTTCCTTATAAATAAAATAAAATTTAATTCCATATCAAGATCTAGTTTATAGTTTAATTTCCCACTTTGATTACTTTGAGATTGGAAACATGCCTAGAAGAAACAAATGTCATGTCTATGTTATGGCTAGTATTTCCTCTATGTTCCTATTGATTCCACTTATGATTCTATTATATAAACTATTAAGATATTAATAAGGTGACCATTTCACTATCATCTCTAGATGGGTTAGTATGTGTTTTTTTTTTGTGATAGATGATAGATTTTGACTGGAGATTGAAATAGTCTAGGACATAATCAAGGGCCCAAATCCCCATGTAATACCATGTATATACCATAAATTACCATCTACCTCAATAATATCTAATAACCATTAAAAGTTGAGTTAGTGTGTTTTTTATTGACAATAACATTTATAATTTGGAGTGGTATATACATGTATAAATACATACATATATACATATACACACATAAATATTTATCTAATGATACTATTCCTACAATATTTTCAATAAATAGAAAAGGCTATTGAGAATATATGTCATTATGTATATTATCATTTTTTAATTTTTAGAATATCCTTTATTTTTCATTTACTTAAATTCCTTGGGTGTGAAGAAGCTAAAATTTAATTGTAAAAGGTTTATTATAGGGAGTGTGGTGAGAACTATAGTGTAAAAATAATGTCATACAAATTATTTAGAATAGGTTACTACTAGCTCTCCATGGAACATGATTATCAATATTATGTAAAAGTTTGTGAGAAGTATCAATGACATGGTAATTTAACAAATGCACCAACTCAAAAAAGATAATATATTATTTCTCCTTGGCCATTTTCCATTTGGAACTTCAATCTAGTTGGAAAAACCAATTATCCATCATTAGAGATCCGTAAGTTTATAATTACAACTATAGACTATTTTTATAAATGAGTTTAACCTATTTATTTAGATTTTAACATAGGTGAATAAATTTATAGATTTATAATGACACATATCATATCTTAGTTTATTAATCTATATTCTATTATTAATGATAAATTACATCATTCAAGATAGACATTCAAGAATTAAAACTAAAATTTGACTTACATTTTCTACTCCTTAGTACCCCTTATGGAGTATCCAATTAGAGGCTAAAAATAAGACAATTACCAATACCTTGAGTAAAAATGTTGCTAAATGGTGTAGGAGCATCACTCCTAAGCTTATTTTTCTTGAAATTTTTGTTTTTATTGTCAAATTTTGGTTTTTAGGTGATATAATAGGTCTTAGGGTGATTATACCATCCTTATTTTCATTCCCCATTGTTATTTTTATATCTAGCTCTTCAAAAATTCAAATTTGGCTTTCCCACCAAAACTAAATTTTTGATTGCTTTTGTCTAGTTTAGGTATTGCAAGAGTGTTTGAAAGGAATTATCAATGTGTCAAATTATTTTTATGACTTATTAAAGGCCCCATGGGTATTAAATCATATATGTATGGAAAAACAAAGTTGATGTATGTTCTCAATGTCTAACTAGCCCTTTAGTGACCGTTGGAAGGTTCAAAAATAGTTAAGAGCAGTTTTAGGACATAAAAACATTTGGGGTTTGTGTATTCTAATTCACTAAATTTTAGGTTCCTCATTTTAAGACAAAACTGATTATAGAACCTATTTTTTGTGTATGTGCATTGAAGGTGATTATGTAAGATAGAGTATTGGGAAAAGATTCAATCAGGACATATTTCTTATTTTCCTAATGTATTTGGTAAGTTTATTAGATGTTATTTGAATGTTCTTGTGTGTTTAATTTGATGGTTTTCATATTTATTTATGAGAAAGTTAATAATGTCTTGTATATGTTAGTGAATACACACACAATCGAACATAGAACATTGTAAAAGTGAGTATCAAAGGTATCAAGGGGGGTAATTCAAGATTTGATAAGGTTTAAGGGAATCATATAGACTTTTTCAAAATTTACAGTGCTTTAAAATTTGTTTTGGAACATAAAATACCAAATTCCTCCTTGGGTCTACAAAACTATGTAAACCCTGAGTTAGGGTTTTCAAACCAAAACTTGATTTGTGGGAGTTTCAACTAGCCAAAAATATCAAAAGTTTGTGATTATTTTTGGATTAGTGATTTATAAAGGATTTTATATGTTTTAGGTCTGTACAGCCTCTCTATGTATGGAAAAATAGGACTGTGGAGTAATTAGGCTTTGAGAGACCTAATTAGGACTTGACAGGGGCTAGAAAAGTGGTCTTTGAGGGGTTTTAGACTAATAAATTTGGCTGAGGAAAATAAATCAATTAAGGGTACTAAAAAAGTTACATTTTTTTTAGATATCAATCCTAAACTATCTGTACTATTAGGAAAAGTGAAAAAAGGTTACTAGATTACTTGTGAGGTTGTGACAAGAGAGAACAAGTTATAAGGTTGAACTTTTGGGAGTTGCTACTCTACATCACTAAATAAGGTGAATATTGGCATAATCATATTATATACACCTTATGGGCATATATTATGAGTATCAAGATAGGTACAGTGACAAACACCTATTATCTTCTCTATGGTATAAATGTTGTTCTCCCTCTAGAGCTTGAGATTCCTTCTGTGTGTGTGTCCCTTAAAGTTATAATTAATGGAAATGGATATAGATAACAATGATTACATTAATTGGAAATGTTAAGTGAATCACATATACATGTTATTAGACATTTAATATTTTATTAAAATCACCAAATGAAATATTATAACACAAATATCAAACAAAGATAATTCCATAGAGGTGACTTAATACTAAATTAAATAAAAGACTAAAAGTGCATAAAGGAAAATAAAAAATAAATTGGCTTGGTCCCTTTGTTATTACACATAAAATTGGTACATGGGTCTTTTGCCTAGTTACAATATTAAAAAACCCTTGAATAATCTAATGAATATCATGCACATGTGCCAATTACACATAATGTTATTCCTTGTTCATTAATTTAAATTAGTGGTATCATACCCACACATTCCTAGAATTTACTATAGATATTTACATTAAGGGTAATCATACATGTGCATTCCTCATGAATTTCACTGATTTTATCTTATGCTAAGGATTCCATTATATTATGTCATTTTTATACCAAGGATTCCATTCTATTATGTCATTTTTATACCCTCATTATAGATATACTTTTTTTCATACACAGGGCATGTTATTATCCTATACTAACATCACTTACTACCTTTAGGGACATCATATCCACACAGACCTAGACTCTATTATATATACATCTCCATTGGGGACATCATACCCACATAATGTGTATTGTTTATATCATTACATTTCCTCTATATTAATTGAACCCATATATCATCTATGATCTTCTTGTGTCCTATCTTACTTATATAGATATTACTACACCCATGTGTCTATTGATCCCATATTTATTATATTATGATATTGCATTGTCTTTTATACACTGAGTCACATTGGGGTACTACATATATTACTATTTGATGCCTATCAGTCATCCCTCACCATGAGGTTACATCAAAGCATGTCACTTTCCCTTATACATACTATTTACACCCTCACACGAGTCGCATATTCTTATATCATCCTTACATGGATCACATACTCATATATATATATATATATATATATATATATATATATAATGTGTTACATATGTAATTTCAATGATTATAATAGCTAATCTTAGTTTATATGATAACACATGATGTGCATGGATCTTTATTTTAAGTTGAGTGATATCTACGATTAGGTGAATCCCTCATCTCAAATGGGGTATCTATCTAGACATTTTATCACTAATTAAAAATTCATATTTTGGGACTATGAATTAATAAGAGATAAAAATAATCACTATATGTTCGTTACCCTGATAAAGAGGTATATTTTAGCCCATGTGTCGTAGAGTCCCATATTTCATTTCTAGTTTTTAGCTTCAATACTAGATTTCCCATAGTGATAGCATGGATTACATATAACCAAGTGTATTATTTATTTTTATTATTTTTAATTAATTTTTTCATTTACTTACATTTATTATTGATTCACCAAGACATTAATATACTTGTATCCATTCACATTTATTTGAAAATACACTATAATTTTTGACACTAGAACATGGGTGCACCTAGTTTAGAAATTTAAATTTATCTTCCATCCCTTATGTAGTATTCAAATATCACATTTTCATTTTTTATTTTGATACTCACACACACATGCACACCAAAAAAAGGTCACAATAGAGAGACCTAATTTTTTTATAATAATAATTATTATAATGTTTATTGTGTGGTTTTAAACATATGGAACATTGATTTAGATTAGGTACTTATTAGTTTTTTCCATGTGTTTCCATCTCTTACTTATTCTTTATTTTTATTTTACTTATATTTTAATTTTTTCTCTCTCTTATATGTTTTGTCTATGTCTACCTACATATTTCTATATTTATTCTAATTTTTATATGTGTGGGTCACTTTTGGTAGCTCACTAATTGTTTTCATTTTTCATTTTCCCTTCTTCCTATTTTCTCAATGTATGGACCTATGACATTTAGTTTTACATATTTTATTATGTTATTTTATGTGACAATAGCACCTCAATTTTAATTTGAGAAGTATTTAAATACAAATCATGATAATATATTTAAATAACAAGTGTATAATACGTAAAAATAAGTATTAAGGAATTCATAAGTCTTAGGTGCAAGATCATAATTATATTTTTGTTATTCAATACTTTAATTGATTATAAGGTTATATATTTCAACATATTGGCACCAAAATAAGGCCAAAGTTATGTTAATATATTTGAATTTGATTATATAAAAAGAGGAAATGAAACCCTTTGTCCCACTTGGGTTAGGACACTAACACTAACCATATCTCTATTGATCCCTAATTCACAACATTGCAATATGTAACTACAATATTTAAAAATATCTAGGCTACTTGAATGCAAATTTATTTGGGATCTAATGTCTTGTTATGCCAGATTAGGTTTACTTCAAAATAGACATAATTATGACATCACATCTTACCAAATCATGAATATAAGACAAACACTATGCTCATCTATAGATGAAAAAGGATCTAAGAAAATTAAATGGTGAAAATTAGTAAATGACACAATTTAGCTTAGGGTCATAATTTTTGGGAAAGGGTCATAATCAATGGCTAATTCTACCCTAGGTCACAATCCATAGTCTATAAATTTTGTCCCTCTAATCATAACATTAATAAAATTTTGAATCTCAGCATACATAAATCCAAAGCCATATTCTCTACATTTATAGACATTGACAAACCTAGGTACATTGATTTAAAAAAAAATTAGTTATCTTTTATTATCATGTCTTATTTTCAATTTCATGGTAATTTTATTCATTATTTAGACACTAGATCAAATATAATTATTTTTGTTTATTATCTCAAATCACTATTGTGCCTTATTTATAACATGTTTTATAAAATTTAATCAACCTTAAACTATAGTTTAAAAAAATATTTTGGTGAAATCAATCCTTTTGAGCATCCAACCTAGGGTTTCATACCCTTTCCCGAGGGTCCTTATATAATATTTTTTCTTGTTTATAATTATTTATGGGTTTTCATTAAGCCCTCTCTATATTTTTTCCTTATTATTATGCTTTCCTTTTCTTAGACCATTTCAAATTTGTTAAGCCGTGGTTCTCTTATCCTTAGAAGCTTATGTGTATGCTTATGTTTCTTTGATTTTATCAAGGGTAGGTGCAATTTATATATAACATTTATTTTTTAAATGACATGTCTATGGGAGATTTATAACTCTTACATGTTCTTAGGCTTGATGATATGGTTGGTATACAAATGGTTATAAGTTTTTTCATGTTTATTTCCTTGCATTTTTCATATAATATTAGTTTAAAGATATAATCATGATAGTGTTGTATGCGATAGTGATTCTTTATGTTTTTATATAATTGTAATTAATAAAATTAATTTATCCCCTCTTATTTTTAGTTGTTGTATTACTAATTTTATTAGGAATCGCTATGGGGTAGATGTTGTAACAACATGGTGGGGTAAGGCACACAATGTTTATATCCCCCAATATTTCCTATCAACCTCAAGATGGGGTTAAACAACACACACATCCTCAATATTCTAACCTTCCTCTTGTTATATAGTAAGGATTATAATCCAAGTGCCTAAGGGATATGATATTATGGATTAAATTGATAATACCATCCATAAATTTATATCGTATAGTTTCTCAAAAGGTCAGACAATAAAAAATATATACTTTGTAAGACATCACATGATGCTATAATTTCATTTGATAACAAAACAATTTATTATTTATATTTTGTAAAAAAAATAAAATATATTAATAACCTTAACTCTTTTTAATCAAAGGCCTTGCTGTCTAAATAAATCATTGGCCAACAATTACCCTTGTAAATTCAAGTTATTATCAACCATAAGGGAATAAAATAGGTCTTCATTAACAATGATTCAAGATTAAATATTTTTAGTGAGTATTAAGTTACTATAGTTTGGTGTGGTCTTTGTTTATGGTAGAAAAGGGTTTGAAAATTGACCAAGACAAGCTCTATGGACTATTTCATTGAATATAAGTAATGGAATTAAAATATAGCTATAAAATGTCAAGTGATATCTAAATATATGAGATATAATATTTGACTTGGTATACCATTTATCCATTCTATGAAATCATTCCCATATACATTAAATATATGATTAAAATTTCTTCATGAGGATTACATTTATACTTTTTTTTAGATGATGTTATTTTCCAGTTTTGTAAAGTTTTGAACCTAGGGAAGTGTCATTATAAACCTTAATATACCACAATACTATGTCATTCCACCTAAAAAATTAATTCATATGGAATGACCAAATATAAATTATGTGGTTAAAATTAGTAAGATAAGTGATGATAGTAAAAATTAAAATAATAGTGTAGATGAACATTTTTTAAATCTTTTTAAACTTCTATCATTCTTAAGGAATATGAATATGGCATGAATAATTTTTTATTATCCAATTATATTTATCCCTTAAAGACTTTGGAATACCTTTCCCATCATGTATTCTTAATGTTACACCTTCCTTCAATGATAAAGATGATTTTTTTATGACAAACACATTCTTCAATACTAATAAATAAAAACAACCTCTTGGTCTAAATCAAAATTATTGGAAAAATAAAGGATTGGATTCAAATGTGAAAATAAAATGGGATACAAAGGTAAATTATTAGTAAATCAATAATAAATTATTCAAGAACCAATCATTCCAACTCCTCATTAATTTAAACTAGGTCTTGGATATATTAAGGAGACTCAATCTAAAGAGATATTTTTATAAATAGATCAAATAAATCTTAAAACTTATAATAAATATTTTTATTCAATGAAGATACCTTGCTTATAAAGGTCTAGTACATATCACTAACATGATTTTAAAAATGTTATGTTTTTACAATTTTTATATTTTGATTTGACTGATAAAGGTGCTTCACCCAATATTATTACTCTTGAAAATTTTACAAACAATGAATATCTTCAATAATATGTGGGATATTATACATATTCACCATATTTAAATAATAGTTATATATTCCCCTATAACCAAATTAACCATGCATGTTTTTTAAGTGTTAACCTTCACATATCAAAAATCACATTCAATTAAATGATTGCGATTCTTTACTTACTACTCCATATATTGAGGACTAATCCACACTACTAAATGAAACACAAAAAAATGAATTATGGTACTAAATAATACCCAACTTTTTTACTATGAAGTGTAGTGATGAAACCTCAATAAGATGACCATAAAGATCTACTACATTAATTGCATGAGTTGTTTACTTGGTCTTATTCTCATATGCCTAGTCTCAATCCACCCATTAAAATTCATAATCTAATTATCCATCTTGATTATAAACTAATTAATAAAAAAATATAAATATGTATCATAATTTTTCCTTATTATTCACATAACAAATTTAAAAAAATATTAAATGTAGGTTTTATATGACCTATCAATAATTCTCTTTAGATTTATAACACTTCCCCAATTGTGAAACCTGATAGAAACATTAGGACATGCTCAAAATTTAGATACTTAAACAAACATTATCCTAATAATTAATTTACTCTACCTAATATTGAATTGATTATTGATTATACTACTAGGTATGAGATGCTCTCTTTTATGGATGGATTATTTAGTTGAAATAAAATTAAAATAATTCTTGTTGCTAAATATAATACTACCTTTACCATTCCTTGGAGTAAATTTTGATATATTTTGATTCCTTTAAATTTTAAAAAAATTGGTGCAAATAATCAAAGGACTATACCACATATATTTCATGATTATGTGCACAATATGTAAAATATTATGATGATAATATCTAAGAGAGAAAATTGATTATTTTTCTGCATATGATAATTTATGTGTCTCATTCATACACAAAAACTTAATACTCACCATGTTATCATTATCACACAAAGTATTTACATGTTCACTTAAGGTATATAGAGTTGCGAGTCATAGTTAGCTTAGTTGGGTAAATATATCATATATGTAGTCACTCAAAATTTTTCATGAATATTTGATAATGTTAATTTTATCCATATTTAAATTTAATTGACTTGAGCACTTAATTTGGACCTATTTCACCACATCAATCTATCTTAAGCACCTATATGGACTTAATTATTTTCTAAATTGCTATCTGATGCCTAAAAAAATGATCTAACTAATAGAAACACCCCTAAGCATCTATATGTACATCCCTAAACCTAAAAAACACAAATTTAATTTAAATACAAAAAATATAGTAGGGGATAATAGTGAGAAAATTTATTGTCACATATGGGACATTCTTTTCCTTAACCCTTTTAGTGGTTATTTTTCAAATTTTAACACTCTCTTTAGTTTGGTTCATTTTTTTAGGATAGGTAGTGTGAGGTTTTTACCTTTTGGGTTATTCTATAGTAATATTAAATTCACCTATTCTACCACTTGGCACTTTATATATAGAGGCACAATTTCACTACTACACATTGAGTAGAGATTCCCAATTCTGATTAAAATCACTTGGATTAGTCATTGGCACATTATAAAGTTTATTTTAACCAATTAGAAGAAAAGCATGATCAAATATTCATCTATAGCTAGATGCATTCATATAGTTCAAGGGGCATAATTTCATAAAACACTCTAAGTATGAGAACTAAGTGGACTTGATTTACCTCTTATGATAACTAGATATGTAGGTAGTACTCAATAATCATAGGGTGATTGGGGTTAGCTCAACCTATTACACTCCCACCTTTTATGTTTATAGTTTTTTAGTCATTAAAAATCCCTATTAGGGTTTTAAGTTTAAATAATCTCTTTACAAGTCTTACATATATTTAAATGTCAAATCTCCACAAAAAAACCTAACCTAAGTTATTTTTAATGATTTTAATATGAGTGTATTGATTTTTTTTCAAATGACAAGATTGACCAACTCAATAGAATAGTCATAGTTGATCATGTCCCAAGTTAGACAATTATGTGCTTTACCAATTTTAGTTTAAAATTTAGAGTACTTGTAGTATCAATATATATGGATATATATCAATTACTATTCAGTTTTACAGAGTCAAAACAAAGATAGTAAAAAGTCAAGTTTCCTATTTTTTCATAGTTAAGCTTTTTTCATTTAATTTCACTTTGTTGAATTTAGTATTTTAATTTCATTTTTCTTGTCACAAGTTGATTTAAAATATTTTGATATATTCTATTCAATTTATCTAATTGATATTTATTCATGTATTAATTTAAATCCTTATAAAACATATCGGTAACCCCATGATTTTAATTAAGCATGCTTCAAAAAATTATCCTAGTGTTTAGATAAATTCCTAAAAATTCAACACTAAAATAATTTGCTTTCAACCTTAGATCTAAATATAACACTAAAATAACATTATTTTTACCTATGAACTAATCACTCACACTAAAATCACTTTTTATTGACCTCAAATCTAACATCTAGCACTGAAATTCTCTCTATCTAATAATGCTGAGATAAATAATCATGAGAGAAATTTATACTGAGATAAATAATCATGCATTATTATACATCTAGTTTACATCATTATTATACATCTAGTGTACATCATTGGCATATGTTAGTTATCTCATGATTATTAGATAACATAATTTTTTTCTATCACACATGCATTTCAATGGTATTCATGAGTATTATGTAAGATATATAAACTTCACATGGACTAAGATGTTGGAACTGTCTCTACCCATTAGCCTTGCTAAACTATAGACATCTTGTCTATATGTTATATTATTTATATGTTTTATCATTCTATGAATCATATATTGTTTAGCTATAAACTATTTGTAAATGTCTTGATAACCTATCTATATTATAATTTTGTACATTAATATGTTATTTTAAAAGAAATGATCGCATTACATATATAATCGGGTAGACTATCTTTCTAGTTCTATATTCCATTGACGTTATCATTTATTCATACTATATTATATATTTCTTATCTATTGTGTATGGCCCTTAGGCATTGTGTGTGAAAATTACTTGAACATCTCCATGAAATATTTTTTGGTATGTGGGAAACTTGAACATGTCTATGTCTTGTATCCCTTTGCCATTTGTTTGTGAGACTTTTAAACATGTTCCTTATTTTTGACATTATTCATGTCCTTTGCATGTGTTTCTTGGCCTTATGTTTTAAAAATATTTACTTATTTGAAATTTTAACATGTCCCTTGTATGCATCTCTTTGATTTTTTGTTGATAATATGTTTGTTGTGTTTGTGTGATTATTTAGCTTGCTAAGTTTTATAATTGGCATGATCCATATCATGTACTAAGTAATTCATAGGATACCATATTGAAATTTTATTTTAATTAAATTCATTGATACATTTTTATAGGACTTGCCTCATATGTTAGTTACATAATTTGAATAATACATTTCTCACTATGTTGACATACCTTTCACATATGCTACATTATTCAATGATTACATCTTACTACACATGATATAGTTAAATTTTATTTTGAGATGAGTGAGTTTTAGAATATAATTTTTCACCTCAAAAGGGGAGCATTTCAGTCAAATTTTTTTACATGAGATAAATCTCTTTAAAAGAAAAAAATCAATTTTTGTAAAAAATTTAGTTTCAGAGTTTTTAAAATGGTTCAAAATGCAATCACTGACATATATTATGGGGGAACATTCCATGCATATGCATTCACATTAAAAGAAAAATTTATGTATTTACATAGTTTTGAGGAGTGTTTAATAAAGATTCATGTGTAAATTTCAAACAAAATTTACAATTTTCTTCTACACATAGTTACAAGTTCTACATTTATCAATGGGGGGGAATGATACAGGTTCATTCACACTATGTTATTTTTTAAGATTAAGAGGCATGATACAAATTCATTCCATGATTTTAATACTAATTAATATATGTGGACGTGTTAGGAACATGGATGTTATCCATTCTCTTTTGATCATACATTCAGGAAAAAAGTGAAAATTGAATCTATAAGTCATCTGCATTAGTTAATTTCATTAAGTGAATAACGCATAAAATATAGGTAAGGATTGATAGATTCTTGGTGTCCTTAAACTGGGACATTCATTTTCTAACTCTCTATACTCTCTTCCCAAAATAGGTTTGGACCATAACCCTATCATCTTTGAAGGAGAAATGGTTCCTAGTTTAAAAATGTTCCATTTAGATTAAAAAACATGTGGATTCATCATCCTAATATTTTTGAATATATAAAAGAGTGGTGGAAATATCCTTTCTATGGAATACATATGTATATATCAATAAAAAAACTTAAACACCTAAAAATTAAATTAAAATTTGGAATAGGGAGGTCTTCAATAATATATTTATGTAGAAGAAATATATTGAGGAGGAAATTCTTATTCTAGAAAAAAAATTCTATCCATGGGTCTAATCATTAATTTTAAACCACAACCTAGAATCTAAAAAAGAATATTTTTGTAAACAAAACTATAGATTTTTATAGCTAAAATAAGGAGATAAAAACATAATTTTTTAATCAACAAGACATAAGAAATAGAAATAATAACCTAATCCTTGAGTTAATACTCAAATATAGTAGGAAATGAATGGACCCTGATGATATTAACACCCATATTATCTCATTATTCATAAATTTTCTAAAATAAAATGGATCTCTTGATGTAAGTCTGGAAGAAAAACTTTTGCATAACATACCTTGCCTCCTTACACTGATGGATAATAAGGAACTCAAGCCTCCCTTATATTTTGACATAAAATTAGTGGTATTATCTATGGAGGGTGGTAAATCTCCTAGTCTAGATGGGTTTCCTTGACTCTTATTTCAAAAATTTTGTGATATCATTCACTTAGAGGTGAAAGTAGCGGTTACTTAATTCTTCAAAGTTGGTACAATTCTAAAGGATGAACAATATGTTTTTGGTCATTATTCTTAAAAAATAAGATAAAATAATCTTAAGGACTTAAAATATATAATATTATGAATTAAAACCTATAAAATATGTTCCCTAATGTTGGTTAGAAGGATTCAACCAACAGTTGAGAGAATCATGGATGACCACCAATGGGCCTTTATTTTTGGAAGACAAATAATGAATGGCATTATCAATATACATGAGGCCATCCAATATATGCACACTTATAATAAAAAGGTATTTTTATCAAATTAGACATGAATAAGGCCTATGATAGAGTCTCATGTAGTTTTTTAATGAAAACTCTTGAAAAAAATGGTTCAACTCTGTCTTTAGAGACCTTATTTATAGTAACATATCTACCCCCAATTTTTTGGTTCTTATTAATGGGCTACCCAAAGGATACTTCTCTACCACTAGAGGGTTAAGATAGAGGGATCCCTTATCACCATAATTGTTCATTATCATTGCTTAATTATTGGGAAAACACATTCAAGTGGCTAAAACTTAAGGCCTAATCAAAGTTATCACAGTAACTTAGAGTATCAGTCTGGTGATGCACAATCAATTCTCTGATGACACCATTTTACTTGGGTATCTTTTTTATATGAAAATATAAATTTAAATAAGATATTTATGGATTATTATAAAGTCTCCAATTAGTTCATTAAATTCTTTAAAAGTTTAATATTTTTATCCAACATGAAAGCATGTCTACAAAACAAATTAACATCTATTCTTGGATGCAATATAAGATCTTTCCCTTCCACACATTTGGGAATTATCCTATTTTTAATGAAATTGAGGACATAATTATGGAACCCACTCACTGATAGAATCTAAAATAAATTGGTAGGTTAGAAAGCCCATCTCCTCTCTCAAGTTAGCAAGCTCCAAATGCTTAAAAGCTTAATCCAAAGCATCTTGATATATTTCATGTCCATTTTTAAATTTCCAATAAAAATTATTGATAAGATAGATTAGATTCAAAATAACTTTATATGGAAAGGATTAGAGGATAAATTCATATTTCCACTTGTCTAATGGGATAAATCATGCCTTCTAAAATCTAATGGAGGTTTAGACCTTAGAAAATTAAGAAACATGAACAAAGACCTTATTACTAAATTAGGATATAAAATATTAAAGGAACATAAATAATGAACCCATATTATCAAGGAAAATTACTTGAAGGGAAACAATGAGGAATTATTTATTTGAGAGCATGGCCCAAACAACGGGTTAGTTATTTGGAAGGCCATCTTGTGCAAAAAAAAAAGATCCTTCAAAAAGGATGTAGATGAAAGATTGGGAATGAGAAAATTGTGGATTTATGGGATGATACTTAGATTTTTTCAATATAATTAGGCTACCAAAAATCATGGATAAATTTAAGTCAAAGATTTAAAAAAATTTTGGGAGTAAAATTCAAAAACTATTGGTCAATGGATAACATAATCCCCATGTATAAACCCACACAAATTTATTATGTTAATGAGGATGAATCCTAGGATCTGATTATACTTGATATGCAAATTCAACACATTCACATTCCTTATCTATAGAGGGAAGACATTATTATATGGCCTAATTATTAGAGTGATTAATTCTTTGTAAAATTTAGTTATAGGATAGATATGGAAGTGGATGATGAATGGAAAGTTTGGCACCCTCTCTAGATCAGGGACTTAACTCCTAAGATTAACATTTTTCCCAGCTAGTGCTGCATAAAAGGCTCCTCACAATTGATAATATGGTCAATCATGGAATTAATTTCCCCAACTATTGTTCCCTCTACTAATCTTATAAATAGTTTATCAATCATCTCTTTTTGGAATGAACCTTTAACTCATCTATCCTAGATCTCATGCTTCAATGTTTTCTTCTTTTATTGGTGTAACCCAACACTTTTCAAGATTTGTTAACCTAGTAGAAACCTCCTTAGGGTACTCCTTCCCTAATATTTTTGTGTCACTTGGCTCTCCCACACTTATTTTAGGCCATCTAAAAAACTAGTAATGATTGTATTTTTACAAACAAAAATACTTCTATGGGTTATATTTTTTGGTGTCTATGTTCTACAATCTTGAAGAATTGTCAAGGTTTTCATATCAAATATAAGGCAATTTATTCCATTCTATATTATTCTATCTTTGGAGACTATAAAATATCCTATATTTTTGAATTACCTAAATCCATGGCATTGAGATGTTCTACCAAATAGTCTCCTCCCTAGTAGGGTAGATGAAACTCAACTTTGATGGTGCCTCCAAAGGCAATATAGGTAATGGTGGAGGGGGGATTCATCAAGGATAATAAAGTAAAGGTATTATCTACATGTGTTGGACCACTAGGACACCAAATAAACCATGTTACTAAAACCATGGCTTCCTTATGGGGCATTTAACTGGCCTCCTCTGCCCACATTTCCAAGTTAATAATCGAGGGTGACTCCCTCAACATTATAAATGATTTATCAAGGAAAATAATTGCATACCACACTATCAAAACCATAATTAATGATTATTGAGGCATTATTTCCACCTTTAAGGAGTCATGTATCACCCATATCTTCCATGAGGCCAACACTATCATAGAGTACCTAGCCAACTATGGGGTTGGAAGTGAAAGAATGGCCATGTGGGATGATACCAACTCAAACCCAAACCAAATTTTTAAAATAATTATCAATGATGATATTTAAAATCCTTAAATACACAATGAACAACTCACACATGGGAATTTTAACTCAAGGCATGTAGAAGTTACCCCCCTCATACTTTTATAATTAGCATATCAAAGAATTTAGATCCTACACACACAACATTAATTCCAACCTTAAAGTTAGACCATTGAATTTTATTTATAGAATTATCCACCATAATACTCAGATTAGGATAAGTAACATTTAAACTCAAATTGGTAGTGACCATGATCATATGAAACTAGTGTCATGCATTTAGGTGCATGGAAATAAAAAATTATGGAAGAAGCTGATTAAAAAGGGCCCAATAAAATTTATGCTAAGGATAAAAATCCATGATGAGGTTCTTTATATAGTGTTAATTCTCACCTAAAATAATAAAAACCATGAGGATGATGGGAGTGAAAATCATTGTGTCTGAATAAAGTATCAATGAAGCCATTAGGATGTCATACGAAGGAACAAAAGCATATAAACACAAAATCCATAAGTTGGAGCTAATGCATAAATTTTTTATGACAAATGTTGTGTTGAAGATCAATAAAAAGGGTTTTCATAGGTAGGAAAGTCCTCACAAGTGGCCAAAGGTATGTTTAAAAATCATGAAATACTTGACCCTAGAAGGAAAATATAATTTGATATTTTCTCATCACTTTTTACTTATTAATCATTTTAGGGGATATATAATCAAATTTCCATACTACCTCCTTAAATACATTGAATTCATAGCCCTTGCTTTCCATGTTAGTGATAAAAATGATATAATACACCATGGCCTCATGCTCATGTTAATCCAATAATGTGAAATAATGTGTGATAAATCTATTCCAATGGCTGGAGATTCCCTAATGGATGACACTTCTATGGAAGACACCCCTCCTGAGAATACCTTGGTTTATGACCCTTCTAAGGAATATTTTATACTACCAAGAGATGAGGAAGGCTCCCCAACCTAAACCCTCCTAAAATATTACTCCCCTTTTGATAGGTTAACTCCCCTCAAATGCCCTTCTATGTTCTCTAAAACCTCATCAAGCAAGAAATTTAGAACCATGGCCATTCTATTAAAAGGAGTGGTTAGTCCTAAAAGTAAGGACCTCAACATTTTGGTAGACAACATATGTAATCAGAGAAATAAATTAGGTATTTTTCTTAGATAAATTGGAAGTCATTGGGTTGTTTATTTTTTCCCTCATAAAATATTGTAACAAACTACAGGCATAAATAGTCAAGCTCAAATAAGATCTAGATAGGGATAATGACAAGAAATTCAGTCAATCAAAAAAAGAGGGGAATAGTGGAGCAGGGCATGATATCATTGAAGACATACAACCTTCCTTGAAGGCAAAAATAATAATCAAAATCCTTTAACCAAAAGTAAGACAAACCATTCTAGAGGGCCCATCTAAATGTACTTGGGGAAGAACCAATCATGGCCTACTTCTGGATAAGAACAAGGATAATGAACAAGATACTTTAAAGGAAAAATGCATCTTAAAAGAGGTCTAATGTTTTTCAGGGGTATTTTATGCTAGTTTATTTTTTAATCTATTATACTTTATTGTTGGTCATTATAAGTTAGTTTTTTATAATGTTCTTTTGCTTGGATTCTTGAGGGGATTTTTTTCATGATTTTAAGTCTTATTCTATATAAACTTTTAGTTACTAGATCCTTTTCAAACCATCTTTATTTTACCTATCAAATAAAAATACTTAGAGTTTTAGTACCTTCTAGGATTATTTCCTACAAACTAATCATGGATTCAATCACATTTCACATCTTTGGGTTACAAAGGCCCAAAAAATAAATTGAGGTTTATGTGTCCTTTAATGGGATTTATTTTCTATAAAAATTCAATTTAATTTACAGCTTGATCATCCTCAAATGGTTCAACCAAGGAACCAAATTCTCCAAGTGCTTCATGGGAAGCACCAATTATCCAATGCATAAAGGAAACATCATCTCCATGCAAATTTATAAGAGTAACATTGGTTTCACACATATAGGTGTACTCATTCCTTAGTATTTTAAATATTTTCAAATTTGAGTTACATTTCAATTTTTTGATTTCAAATATGAGAATTAACTAATCTTGCATCATTTCAAGATCTTATATGGAACACCTTCCATGATTTTTAGATTCTACTAGAGGCAAAGTGTGTTGTACACACTCAATTTAATATTTCTTTTACTCTAGTGGTTTCATTTCTAGACTAAAATTGGGGGGGGGGGGAGGAATGTAGTCACTCAAATTTTGTTATGAATACTTGATAATGTTAATTTTGGTCATATTTCACTTTTATCTACTTGATAACTTAATATGGACCTATTTTTTCGCCTCACTCTATCCTGAGCACCTATATAGACCTATTAATTTTCTAAATTTCTATTTTATGACTAAAAAGTATTATAACTATGAAAAACTCCTCCAAGCATCTATACAGACATAATTGGATGGTCAAGTCACACATTTACTTTAAGGAAAAAACATCTAGTAGGGGACCATAGTATCAAACCTTATTATCCCCTATGGGGCATTCTCGTGCTTAACCCTATATATTAGAGAGCTAAGTTTTCCATTTTTTCATACATATTCTTCTTTCATTTAATTACACTTTTTAAAATTTATTATTTTACTTTCATTCTAATTGTTGTAAGTTGATTTATAACCATCTATTATATTCCATTCAATTTATCTAAATTAAGGTTAATTCACCTATTATTACAATTATGATAAAACAATATGTTAACTTTACATACATATATAATAAAATTATGAAATGAAACATTTTTTGTTCATAACATGCATAAACATATCATTATTTAGATGTCATCCATGATACAATTCATATTGACACTCAATCTTTAATAATATAATAAATAATTTTCATAATTGAGATTTAAACTAAGCATAAGTAACTCTATTACTAATTAACATTAAGACAATGATTACCATAATAAAAACATGTTATATCTTCACTAAAGTTTGCATATTAAATTTATACCAATGTTTAATTCACAATGTAACTTAAATGTTCAATACAATTCACCATGAAAATCAGAAATAATACTCAAAGTAATAATCACTTCATAGTTCAAGAGAATAATGAGAATAATTATTCTAACTAATACATTAATATATAAGGATGTCTTATATATTTCAAGCCAAAACTCTAAAATTAAATATAGTTAATGTGGGTCTTATATACACAATATTTTCAAACTTTAACAATTATTGATTCTTTCTCTCTTGAAAGAAACTATCGAGTCTCAATCTGTTTGAATGTACACCTTAAAGGGTGCACTAGGAAAGAGGTGGGTAGACCATTGGTGCTTCACAAGATTTTTGTCTCTTTACTATCACTTTCTATCTACACAACCATCTCCTAAAAATAATTCCCCTAAGCCTTTTATCTCTCTCTTTTACAACCCTCATCTAGTCATTTTCCACCTTCATTATCCACTCCCTATCCTAAACTCATTTTTGATAGTTCACAATACAGTGTCAATTTTGTTGATTATGTACTCTAATCGATAAAACTCATTTAGGGTCTAGGATCAGCCCTTGGATGACCTAGACTAAGACCTAATTTTTTTTTGTCATTAATGCAATACAAAGTTCGATTAAGCTGACCTTTTTGGTTAAACTATCAGGAAAGGTTTAGGGTTATATTTTATTATATAAACAAATTCATTTGTCCATTTACTAAGAGAAGAGACTAGAAGTTAATTATTAATTGTGCTCCTATACAATCTACTCTATCCACCATTCTACTTGAGGAGTCGTAGCTTAGGGTTTCAATACTTGGATTTAAAGATATAAATTTTATCTTGTGGATGGATAAAGAGGTTGTGTAGCCTATATTTGGCTTATTCTTAGCTGATACTTTAAATACCAAAAAAACCTATTGAAAAGCACCTTTGGCCAAGGGAGAGATTGAAGGCTCGCATATAGGGTTCATCTTTCAAGGTAAGTATCTCATAACTTTGTTCCTCTCTTTTAGTAGATAGAAGTAACATAAGTAATGGAATTTAAAATATATTTCTCCCTCCATGCATTAGGGTTTTACCTATATATAGACTTAAGTATAGGATTCTCTATATGCATGTTTAATTTTATTTTTACTAACCCCTACCTTGTGCCACAAGATTTGGTGAGTACTAAATTGTATTTTACTTTAATTGTACATTTAATTTGTGAATATGAAAAACATAAGACCTAGTTAGGGTTATTACATAGGGTTTTACTTGACTAGAGGCATTATGGAACCCTCCCTAGTGATATTATTATTATTATTATTATTATTATTATTATTATTATTATTATTATTATAAGATATCCCTTGGATAGTTATAGCAGATCCATCTTGGTCATGACCCAAAATATCTAATGTATCAACAATCAGAAGTATAAATAGGACTTATCTTCTTTGAGCTAAGATTGATTAATAGATGATCTGCATTTCCCTTTACATACATTTTGGTGAACTCGATGTGAATCAAACCCTTGTAGGTTTTTTTCATGCTCTCATTTTTTTTCATCATATTATATTTTTATAGTAATGTATTGAACTAGTTAGTATAGTTCTAAAATTTTGTGTGCAAGTTTAAGATAGAGTCACTCTAAAATGACTTTTTATAATCTATGTAAGTCTTCTCAAAATACAAGTTAATGGATTGATCAGTTCAACATAGCATTATTTTTTAGCCCCAAATTTTTGCATACAATCAAACTAGTCAACTCTATTCACCATTATCTTTTGTCAACATAGAGGTATACAAACATAGTCAATCCAATTGACTTTGTTCATAACTTATTTTTTAGCACATAGGTTTTACAAACTTTGTTTGAACTAGTTGACCTAGTTCATAATTTTTTTGAATCAACATTTAAACATCATAGTATAAAATTTTTCAACCTAAAAATCTTCAATCACATCAAGGTTTATTATTTCTCTCTATTATTTCAATTCTTCCTTTTTAGTACTATTTTTTATAAGTTTATAGTCTGTAAAACTATATCCCTACATCCAACTGAGTCAACCTATTTGACTATGTTTATTCAAATCTTGATTTTGTAGAATAATAGTGACCCAATCAACTCTATTATAAACTATTTTCATATAATTCCACTTGAACTCACTTTATACTCTTCAAAATCAAGTAATTAACCTTTATTTACTAGTGATTAATTCACCTTTCCTTTTAGTTGCTTTCATGCTTAGAGTAATAGACATAGACTAATTAGGTAGTATTTCAAACTACCCATTTAGCCACACTATTTTTCTCTTTTTCACACACTTTGAAATCACTTTTGTTAGTGTATGCACATAGCTCTGATACCACTTGTTAGGACCTTAGAATACAATTGATTACTTTTGTATAAGCAACTAAACACGTAATTAAACTAGAAGTAATAAGTAACTAGAAATCAGAAACAACAAAGAGTAGGAGATACAAGAAACAATAAAATATGTATTAAACTCTTCCAAAATGAAATACAATGAAGAAATCTCTCTTTTTCTCACACCTTGAAGATGTACAGTAATTCTCCCTCAAGAGTTCTCTCTCTCTCTCTCTATTACAATCAACTCAACTACTGAGTTGTTTTCCCCTTTCAATACTATATAATAGGGTTAGATCCTCATAGCATTGAAAGGGGAAAACAACTCAGTATTTGAGTTGATTATAATATATATATATATATATATATAGAGAGAGAGAGAGAGAACTCTTGAGGGATAATTAATGTACATCTTTGAGGTGTGAGAAGAAGAGAGATTTCTTCATTGTATTTCCTTCTGGAAGAGTTTAATACATATTATATTATTTCTTGTATCTCCTATTCTTTGCTGTTTTTGATTTCTAGTTACTTATTACTTCTGGTTTAATTCTATGTTTATTTGCTTATACAAAAGTAATCAATTTTATTCTAAGGTCCTAACAACTTTACATTAAATAAACATTAAAAATTTGTCTTCCTAAGGTCTACCTACTTGGATTTCATCACCAAGGGGGAAGTCAACTTGGTTTTCTATCCAAGTATATATATGTGGTTGATGGTATATATTGGAAAAGCACCCAACACTTTTATCACTTTAGGATTATGAAATGAGGGGTTAGATCCCAATACCAAGCCAATACCATCACTAATAATATAGATCCCTTTTAGTCTAAAATTCATCTTAGATTAATTTATAGTTCATCACTATAGTCCACTTCCTTATCACATTAAAATTAAAATTTATTATAAATTAATAACACTTAGGATGACCAATTAAATATCATTTAGTTTCAAGTTGTTCCTTACTCTTTTATCATTGTGTGTTTTATTGAAAAACTTGCATTAGCTAGCATTAGTGCAAGGTTTGTGTTATGTATTCTAATTATATCAATTACATTGATCCAATTGTTTGTGTGTTTAATTTCATTTGATTATATTCTATTTTGAAAAACCTCTCTCTATTTTAGAACACTATATTTTATGGAAATTTTATCGATACAATCTCTTATAGACTATTCAACCTCTTTGCCTATAATACACAGTCGACTTGTTTGGCTGTGTATCCTTATCTTCCTATTCAATCCCTTATCTAAGAAGTACATAGTCAACCTATTTAATTGTATCTTCTTATTTTCTTGTCTTATTCCCTATTTAGTAGTATAGAGTTGACCTATATGATTATGTTCTCTTTTTCTCTATTATGTTTCCTAATTTATAGAACACACTCTACCAGTTTGACTTTGTATCCTATTTTCATATATTTTTTATTCATAACATTTTTTATCCCCCCTTTATCATCATGAACTTCTTGTTTGAGGATAATACAATGTTGAATCTAATGAACATGATAATATTTACCAATACTAATAGGTTTCTTGAAAATATCTTGTGGCTTCCACTTTAGATGAAAGCAATGCACATGTTGCCACTCACACTACCAATTATGGGACTCCTCATTCATAATTAATTATTAATCCTTTTTTCTCATTATAAGATTATCCTAAATTAGAGTAAACACCTAAAATTATTTTCTTCATTAACAAACTTCCTCAACATAGACGAAAGGACCCTTCAACTATTTATAATCTAATGATATATGGTCACGTAGAAGAACCTCTCTCACCCTCCCCTACATTTTCTCATGGATTTGGGGGTGATACCTTCTTTCCTTCTCAACATTTCCCTTATATTTTGACTCCTTCCCACACTATGACATCTTGTTCTATGATATCTTCAACACCCATGCCAAGTATCTCCACTAACATGACAAGTTCGACATCAAATGGGCCTTTTCCAAGGCTCCTTCTCCTCAACCATGCCATTAGTGCATCACTTTATAGCAATGTCAATCATGCCACTAGTGATTATTTTTCCTCCAATTATAATAATTACACTAGTGCATCTTTTGCTACACATTTTAATCATGCTAATAGTGCTTCCTTGTCTTCTAATACTTTTCATGCCACTAGTGTCACACATTCCACTACTCATAGTGCAACCTAAGACACTAGTACCAATACCAATGCTTCACATGCTGTAAAAACTAGTCAAAATATTACTCAAACACATCAAATCTTATTACAAACTCTCAATCAAATGAACACTTTTCAATTTCAAATAAATAATGCTAATAAAATGATGTAGATGTAAAATCATCTCACTCACCTTAAAAATAAACCTCAATAGGTTCCATGGGGAGCACAAAATCTAAATTCACCCCACCCTCCCTTAGGTATTCCCATGGAAACCTCATTCCTCAACCACTCATTATCAATAAAATGATCAAACATCTTCAAAATGAATCTCTTATACCTCAAATTTTTGATATTGACATAGGAGGTATCACACCTACCATCAATCATAATGGGTCCACTAATCCTACCTTATATTTAAAAACATTTAGCAATATCTAAAAATATTGGGTCAAACTTAATACTTTTGTTGCTACCAATATATAAACTAAAACACTCTTTGGAGACACTTTAGATTGGTATAATCAACTCAAATCCCTTTCTATCACTAGTTTGGAATATCTAGTTAACTCTCTAGTATAAGAGTTTCAAACTAGTGATCTCCCTGAGAATACCTTGGCTCAATTCATCAATTGTTAGCAACTTGAGAGCAAAACAACATAAGATTTCATAAAATGATGGAATAACTTGTATAATAAGTGTGAGTATAACATGAAAGATAATAATCTCTTTCATCTACTCACTAATGCTTTCTATCCCAAGTTTTAATATCATGTTAGGACTCTCTCTCCAAGAACTTTGGAAGAAGCCCTCAACCAAGAAAAGTACCAATATTTTCTAATTCACTAACTTGAACAATACCAACCTCCCATGGGAACTCGCATGCTAATTAAGAATAAAAATCATCATGTTACAAATGATGGTGTGACTGATAATTATGATATCATTCATAATATTCAAGTTATCATTCCCAACAATGCCGTGGAGTATGTTCCCCCTACAAAAAACACCCCTCATCCTCAATTTTCCCAAAAAAACAACATAAACATCCACAAACTATTATCTTTATCTAAGATTCAAAAGCATCTACCATGAGATCTTAAACCCACTCATCTTATAAAATCATGATATGATTTAGGTAATTTTTTTTGGTTTCATGCAAGTTGGGGCCACTCTCATGAGACTTGTAGACAATTACATAATTTAGATATGTATTTTCTCCTTAGCCCAAACTTTGATCATGATTCAATAATTCATAAATGAAAATAGGCATATGATATACCCTTTAAATCTTATGAAAAACAAAACAAAAATTAATCTTTAAACCAAACTAATTCTTATATTTCCATATATAAAGACCCTCTTCCTAATCATCAAGATAGCAATGACAAGACTACTCATTACACTAACAACATTGAAAGTCTTATCAACTAAACTACTAAAGAAAATGTGGTAAATATGACCCACATGTGAAGGGTAGTTAGTTTCATTGATTCTACTCCAACACACACACACACCAAACCTCCCAAACATTTTTCATCATTCAAGACTCTTTCTCATCTCATCTAATAAAGTTGGGGCAAGAGGACCTTATCTCTTTCCAAAAACCACTTCCAACATCTCAATTGGATAATAGTTCTCACACTATCTCTACTATCCACTAATTTCTACACCCATAGATAACTTTACCCAACCTTCTCATAGTATTTATTCAACTCAATCATAAGAAATACCTAAATTTACTATCCCATTATCTAAATATAATGAAATAATTTGTCCTCAAACTAAACAAACCACATCTTATCAACACAATTTTGAATACATTTCTAATCCTCCTTACCAAGAGCTCTTACAACATTATGCACCTCTATCTAGCATGGGTTATGATGAATGGGACCCCATAGTATAACTTTATCATCTCCAATCTCAAATACCTTTTTTATAACTCATGAAAATGTCCCCCCATCATGATAACTATCAAATGAAATTATTTTTTGAAATGAACATTCCTTGTCCTCCCCTATTAGAACATGAAACTACCTCATATGGGTTTGAAGATAGTATCTTAAAATAATGTGAGTAGATTTCTATACACGTTGATGAAATAATGGAAACTTCTCTTTCCCTTAAATTGATTATCACTTCCATGATTCTATATGAGATTTTACTTTATTCAGATGATCATCCACTATTTATTATCATTCAAATAGGTTATATCCAATTCAAATGCACTTTTATTGATGAAGGTTCAAGCACTTGTGTTGCCTACCTCAATTTCAATAAAAACTCTTGGATATTTAGAGTGTAATCTTAATTCCATACATAGTACATGTCAAGGTTATGATAGAAGGAAAATGCCTCCTTTAGGTTATACATGGCTTCCTACTACCATCCCTATTGTCAATATTTGAGTGAAAGTTATGATATTTAACTTTTAACTTTCCTATAACATCTTACTTGGGATACCTTGGACTTATTACATGAGGGTTTTTACCTCATATTCCTACCAATGCATCAAATTTCCCCATAATGGTGATATCTATAAGATTCAAGGAGACACAAATATTTATATTTTTAAACAATTCCAAGAACATGGTGTCTTTAAAATCCTAACCCTTGAACTTTTACCTAATATATTGTTATAGGAATCTTAATGTTTCATTTACCCTGTCAACTCTACCCAAGGTTATCATGGTCACTCTGAACTCATTGGGAACATACCACCTAACCTATTAGATTTCAATGATGATGATCCAGACAAGATCAACATTAAGATCAAAACTTTAGATCTCTCCCATCATCTCATTTCCTAATTTCCATTGTGATCGAATCTACATTCCCATCACCCCTATTGATGACATACTCGTAGTTTGAACCAAGACTCATCATTATATTCATCATACCACTTCTAATGAAAATATCATACCTACATACACCATCGACCTTCATACACCTAATTATGATGATGGTTATACTTTATACAATCCATTTTTAAGAGGACTTTTCCAAGCTATAGATGCTAAGATTATTTGATATTGTACTTATTTATTTCAATCTTTCCATTCATCTTATTGTGTTCCATCTTTCATAGTACTTAATTCTAGTATTATTCCTATTTTTCATAGGGTAGAGATTGATAAATCACATGGTAAACCTCCCATTTTGGTATAAATTATTAGGAGCATGATCATGGATCATGTTACGACCATTCCTTATCATTTTTCTAGGTACTAGGATCTTTATAGTTTGTTTTACCCAAAAATTCTAGCTACTCCTCTTAAGGCTTTTGTGCATCCTACTTCACCCTTAGATGAGCCTAGTTTATTTCCTACTCATGCTCTACCTTTAGCTAAGCCTCATCCTAAATCTAATTTTACTTCTCCTTCAAATAATCCTAGCCCAGTCTCTCCACTAGCCCCTTCTCCACTTGGTGATGACCTTCTTCCTTTACCGTAGCTTGATCCCCTACCCACCCAATGGGATGATCAACCTTATTATGATATTCATAAAGTTTCCATTCATTTTACTAGAGAATTATAGTTATATCAACCTTTCCTAAATTTTTATTTTATGTAGTATACCCCTAAAGTCTACTAACAAGCATATCTATTACTTCCATGGCATAAATAATCATTCATGCACCCATTGTTGAAAACTTTGACAATATATTGACACATTGTTTCCTACCCTTCCCCATCCTAATGGCAATGCTATACCTCCTCCCAAGTTGTTACCTAAGTATATACAAAATAATGGAGAGGTATATTATCTTTGGCACCAGTGTAATACCCATAATACCGATCATTATTTTATTCTATAGTAGCATCTTCATGATCAACTTATAAAAATTCTTATGCCTACTATTATTCCTATGATATATTACCCATGTAATAAGTCTTCTCATTCTTCCATTGTGGTTCCTTCTTTACCTGTGTATTCATTCCTACCTACGGTTCATTCTCCACTAGTGGTGCCACCTTCTTGTCCTATCGATAGTATTCCTAATCTAACATCTATTCTCCTTAGGTATTCTACAAATCCCTCATGATAATGATCCTTGAACTACACCTAAATTTTATGTTAAGGAGATTTGATGAGAGGACTTTGCATAGCTTTCCATGAGGATATATGAGATACTAATTTTTATTAGGATCTAGATTTATTGAGATATATCTGATGTCATGGATAAAATTTATGGAGAGATTTATTAGTATTTGTGAACACAACATGGGTTTATTTCACTTTATTCTTCATTATGATTTTGGATTGGACTTTTGATCCACTTTTATAGATCTTATATCATTTTACTATGTGTCAAATTTGGTTTCACTTATCAATTTCACATGGATATTTATATTATATGCTTTGAGTTTTATATGGTTTCATTTATTTTTCATCTTCTTGTATGGATTATTTTCATACTTTACATGATTAAATGCTTACATTTATGAGTTCATTTCTTTTCATGGATGTCTTTGCCTATCTTAATGATTGTTTGATACCTTATTTCAATAACACAACTAATTATTATTGTGAATTGGTTATATAAACCTTATTTACCTTAGTAATCCTTCTTAACCATGTGATAAATTAGAAAACAAGTCATCTCATTATAATCCCATACTACCAATCCATTTTGGATCTCCCTTTATTTCCTTATCTCCTTTTGTAAATTAATAATATACATGGTTTAAACTTTGAGATAACATATTGGTTCATAGGAAAACCTAAATGTTTAGTTAGTCATGTCTTTGGTACTTATATCCCTTTAACCAAAGTTTAAATCTCATTCATGTGTATCACTTTTATCACTTATGTTGATTATTCCAAATTTGTATGGAGGAGGAATCATAAAATCTGTAAACTTTAAAACCAAAATTATTTCAAAAAAGGTAATGATATAAAAGGCAATATATAAATTTCAAAAGTCAAATCACACTAAAATACATGATTCATATATCATATCCTTTTTCTAATCAAAGCTCAAAATCCATATTTGGCCTCATGATATAGTCGAGGTCCATTAGGGTACGGTAGGCTAGTAGATCGGGAAAGGAGGATAAAAGAATATTTTAGTGCTACCTAATTTCTCACACAAGTACCCAATCTTCATAGTAGACTGACGACTCTATAAGAGGTCTTGAGGAAGGAAGAACATGTTGTGGGAAGGTAAGTCCATTTTACTTTTCTTGTTCATATAACCATTATTAGTCGATCTTAGTATCTCACTTATTTTCCTATACATATTTGTGATTATTTTAAATGGGTATCCTTTATATTTTGATGGTCACTAGAATCTTAGTGTATTTTTTGTGTACTTGTTGTGCCTCATGTTTCCTAAGGGCTTCTCATAGACACACGTGCCATAATTTTTAAATTCCTTCTTTCATTACAACATTCCTAATATTTCCCCTGGATAAATATTATTTTGTTAATTGAACATTCTCCCTAGGGTTTTCATTTGTAAGTTTCATTGTAAGACCATGGATAGGACTACGCCTTCCTCACAAATTACCATATTACAAACATGTTTTTAACAAAAATCATTTTCATAATTGTTTCCACCTCAATGGTGTTCCCTTTTTGAGTTGTAATGTAAGACCATGGATAGGAATAGGCTTTCCTCACAAAATATTCTAATATCTAAGTCATAATAAAATTACATGTGTCAAATTTGAGATAAGTAGTGTTTGATTATGAGTTACATGTCATTGACATGCTTCCCATCTTTATTTAATATTTTTTATGCTTACTCCATTAATATTTCACTTTTATCTTCTAATTTTATGATTTCATGTATGTCTACAATCATTTTATTAAATTTTTCATACTTTCCATCTTGAATTAATGTGATCAATTTAATTTCATTTTAAATTTTTGTCTTTCTTTTAATAATTCCAAATGTGATTTAGTATGATTGATTGTCTTAATTATTTTGTTTATACACCATTGGTTTTTCATGAGCTTTCTAATTTATTATAAATATTTTCATACTTCCCAACGTGATATAGTATGATTTTATTTTGTTTTAACTTGATGATAATATTTTACATGGTTTAAAAACATTTGTTACCTTTTTTACCATTTTTGGTTTATTATATTTAGTCATCTTTTGTTATTACATATTTTATCATCATGATATAATTTGTAGTACATTTATTTATTTATTATTTATACTTTTCCAAATCATTTTTGCCTTTTTATTTTTAACCATGTATGTGTATCACATAATTCTAGAAAATAAAAAACTAAACATATATTTCCCATAGCATATACAACAAAAGCTAATTACATGTGCTAGAAACAAATATATCAATACATCAAATCCACATACAATTACAACTCATGAGATTAATACAAACTATCAACATCAATATATATATATATATATAATGTGTTTTATATAAAATATAATAGCTTCAGCTCTAAGGTTAGGCTCAATCATGTCTACCTTATGGCCTAGCCACACTACCCATATATGCCTATGATTGTCCCCTCTAAATGGTACAATAGAATGAGGTAGTATAGGATCTCAAACATGCAACCCATCCCTATATATTGGCCACCTAGGACTACACCTATATGAGATGGATAGTCTTCACCATGTGTGCCACTCTCTCTTATGCTAGGGCTTATTAGGCCTATACCTTTCCCTCTCCAATCATTATTGATGGTTTTATCCCATCCTCATATGCATAAAAATACCTTGAAACCTCTCCCACTAGTCTAAACTAGCCCACCTAGGTTGGGTTAGATAAAACTATAAGATCATCTAATGTGGTGAGGTCATATGGATCCAACATCCCATCTAAAATGTCATGGCATACACCCATAACCAGGGATCCCCATTTGATGTCTTCCATAAAAATATCTATAGAACCAAATGATATAGGAATTATATCACATATATGTCTTAAAATCATATATCTACCATAATCATAATGCATCTAGTATCTTATATCAAAAACTTAAATCAAAATTAACACATTTCTCATGAGTATTGGTTTCACTAATCACAGTCTCTCATTATACTCTCCTATCAAGCACCTCTTCTATAAGTTTCCTCGACACCAATGAAAAATTAGAAGTCACCCCATAATCATGTTGTGATCCTCTCCTTAGGGGTGACTCTATGGACTAGATATGTCTTGGAGTGGCTATTGGGTCCCCCTATGTAATAAATCATGCTTGCATCTCCTCATGCTAATAGTCCCTTTATCTCTAATGTGGATGCAATGGTCATTCTTACCTCTATTTTTGTGATTATTGTGCACTTGCATCCATGTCCATCACGTCTCCCCTACTAGCTTAATTGTCACTTAATTCCATGCTTAACTAGTCTATGGTTTAACATGGTATATTTGATCACTGATATCTATACATGTGTCCCTCTTCCTCCCCTCCCTCTTAGATATATAGCATGTCATGACAAATAAAAAATCACTACTATAAGGGTCATCAAATGGGGGAGTCCAAATTTCCCTAGCAATCATGCCACTAGATGTGTCTCTACCCATGGTGTGTAGAGGCATGTGATATACACCCATGCCAACCTTATATTAGTAGTTGACCAACTAGGCCATATAGCTGCTATGTGTGTATAGGGCCACCACAAGATCTCTAATCATGTGATAGTTTGTATTGCAATAAAATATGGCACAACCCATACTACATTGTCATGTCTCCACCTCAAGACCCAAGTTAAACTATAATTAAACACATGGGGTAATCTAGCTAATCAATATATGGGGAACCTCTCGTATATCCAATCACTCAATAAAACCATAGAACCTATGGAATTATACCTTATGGAAAACATCCCATACATATCATTCATGAGATGGACCACAATTTAGCCCCAAAATTATAGTGTTTCCTAATCTAGTATATACTGACATAAGGCTATTGTATCTAATGGTACCCTATTGTTTGACTTGTGACACAACACTCATGTTTTCATAACTCCTATCACTACCTTATAGATGTCTAAAATGGATATAATGTAAATTTAAAATAAGTTCACCCTCAATCTAGGATTAATCCTATTTGAACATGTTACCCACTAGGCTAATGCTTATCTTTTATCCAAATCCTCTAGCGTATCAGTGATCACCATTGTCTTTCCTATAAGAATTCCAAGAAATACATGAACATACTCCAAATTGATACCCACCTCAATAGTTTCCCCATCCACCTCCCATAAGAAATTGTTCATCAACCATTCACATGCTCATAAACACATGACAATGCGATCAACACTTAACAAGATTCACCTGACCTCCATGATGTTGCCAAAACCCAAGGTGACCAATCAAGATCTATCCATGTCACTCAAGTGATCTAGTAAATATGGTATCTATGATTCATCTATCATGTGCCAATATATTTGTTGTCTCTACAAAATATCTAAAAATAAATGGTGTATTAGATATACATGTCATAAATATTTAAAATACATTCTTTAAAATTCATAAATTAACTACCTCATCAGCTGGTTTGATTTAGTTTTCTAAGTTTATTACATAATTGGCCCATATGATACCAAATTATCCCTGTACCCATCATGTTAAATAACATCTACCTATTTGATACTAAATTTGCACTTGTCTTTTCCAACTAAATCAACTTCTTTGCTACTGTATTGGCCCTATGGTACATAGTTATCCTTATTTAACAAACTATATCACCCACTTTATATCAATTGTAACATCCTTATAGTATGAATTTAACCCTCTATTATTTTTATATTACATTGGCCTACTACTATGCATCCATCCACCCTTATCAATACTATGTCAGCCCACTAGTACATAATTAACCCCCTAATCTTTACTTTCTTTATGAACTAAGTCAACTAGGTTGACTTGATTATTTCACTATGATAACTTTTTGACCATTTATGGAATTTATTGGTCTAAATTCTTCCTACCTAGTACACCATTCTACCCCAATCTACCTAAAAAAATCCTAGGGTTAGTTTCGGTGTAGATTTGGCCTACTAATCAATTTTTTATATCTAATTCAATTTTAATTAAAAATATTTAAAAATTTGAAATTCATATTTTTTTACCTATATTTAACTCATTACATCCTCCATGCATCCTCCCCATCTCAACTATCATCTCCTCACCATGATAGCTCTCTAGTCTCAAACTATGTCTTAGAGCTCTATTTTCTCATAATAGTAAAAATAATAAATGAATTATTTTACCCTATTTATATTTAATATTCATAATTATTTACTTGTCAAATAATTACCACCAAATTCTATTTTTCAATTATATCCTTGTTTCTACTAGATCTTTTTTTGAATCTTAAGATGTTCTAGAATCATGACATCATATAAAATATTTTCAAACTTTACCAATTACTAATGCTTTCTCTCTTGCATGAACCCATTGAGTCTCAATCTCTCTGAGTGCATGCCTTAAAAGGTGCACCTAGAAGGGGGTGGGTAGAGCACTAGTACTTTACAATATTGTTTTACCTTATACCACCACTTGTTATCTACACATCCATCTCCCAAAACACTTCCCTAAGCCTTGTCTCTTCTCTTTCACACTCCTACAACCATTTACCCCTTCATTAACCACTACCTAAGCCTAAAAATATTTTTGATGGTTTACATTACACTATCAGCCCCATTGACCCTATACTCACATTGAAAAACTCATTTAGGGTCTAGGTCAACTTTTGGTCAACCTACACTAAGGCATAATTAATTTTTATCAATATTGATATAGAGCTAATTGGGTTGACCATGTTGGATAAATTTTTTAAAAGGTTTAGGGTTAGATTTAACTATATAAACACATTCATTTCACCATTTTTAAGAGAAAGGGAAAAAGAATAAGAATATATTTCACATTTACTTATCCACCATTCTACTTGAGTAGAATAGCTTAGGGTTTCAATGCTTTCTTTAGAGATATATATCTTGTCTTATGTAGAAGTATTTTGGATGCATAGAAAGGTTGTGTAGCCTAGATCTGACTTATCCTTGTTATCCTTACATATGACAACAACCTCTTTTGAAACACCTTGGCTAAGGGATAGATTAAGGTTCAATGGATTCATCTTCAAAGGTAAGTATTCCTAAATTTGTTCCTCCTTTATAAGAGTAGATATATTTGAATTTTTACTTCTCTCCCATGCATTAATATTTCCTATACATTGAATTGAGTATAGATATTTTATGCATATTTAATTTTACATTTATTAACCCCAATTTTTTCACAAGCTTTCGTGAGCACTAGATTAGATTTTAATTTACTTTTAATATACTTTGTGAATATGAAAACATAGGACCTAGCTAGGGTTATTGGATGGTGTTGCTTGACTAGAGGCTTTATAACCCTCTCTAGTGATGTTATTGTGGTGAGAATATCCTTGAGTTAGGTCTAGTTAATCCATATTGGTCATTACCTCAAATATTTAATGTATTAACAATCAAAAGTGTAAGTAGGATTTCTCTTCTCTAAGCTAGTATTGATTAATAGATTAGTTATTGGAAAATTTGGCCCATATATCAGGATTTGCATGTAGTTGAAAGGAGAAGCCTAATAGGGTCCTATGAAATAAAAAACCAAATGGCTTAAAAATTGTTCCAATAATGCAAGTATAGGAATCCAATCAAGATCTCATAGTGCTCATGAACATTTAGGGGCATGGTCTAGATTGACAAAGTCTTGAGGGATCATTGAAAATTTGAAAGTTTGAGTAAAGGGTGAGTTATGTAATCTTTGAAGACCAGATTATCACTAGGACATCTTCTAAAAATAGATAAACCAACTTATTTTTGAAAATTTTATCTTCACTCAAAAATCTCCCCATGAGTCAAAGAGCTACAACACCAAGGATTCCTTCATACTAGGATCATCATCTAAAATTTTCATGCCCACATGAGATTTATAGCTTAAGATATAATCTTATAAAGTTAGATCTACAACATAATATGTTCACACTAATGTCAAAATAAAGCTCAAGTAAAACCAAATCTTTTGAGCTTAAATTTGATGGTTGTGTGAATGTCAATGATGGTCATCTGAATTTCATTTGATGGGATCATGGATGTTAATTTTTAGCTCATGAAATAGCCATTAGTTTTAAAATAGTGGGTTTAAATATATCTAATGGTCCATGTTGTATCATACATCTTGATCCAATGGTGTGGGATGAGTCAAATAGTCAAGGAGCTCAAGATATTGACACATGGCATAAGTGATGAAGCTAATAGACTGACAACAAATCCTAAAATCAAAAATAAGATTACCAAGTGGCACCAGCTCAGAGAGATATTGATAGGTTAAAGGTATATCAATGATTCATGATCATTCATACCAAGTAGGATCAATGGTGTGATATGGGTTAATGAGTTAATGATTTGAGCCAGTATTGACAACTAATAAAAATAAAGGTCGAGAAGCTAAGGCCAATTTTTGATGGAATCAATCATAAGTATTGTAGGGTCATCTTACCACCATTTAAGCTTTATTTAACACTTTTAAAAGGCCATCATCCATGCATTAAATTATAAAGAACATAAAATGACCACTAATGGGGCTAAATATGGACTTTTGGCTCAAGGGTTTATGTCATAGAGGGATATCTTTGTGTCTGTGTTCATCATTATTATAAGAAAGAGATATAATTTCAAATGGTGATATGAATTTATACAAGTATACCCAAATAATTCATCTCTAGGACCAATTACATGACAATGACCCCTTCTCTCCACTATGCATGCCATGACAAACTAGTTAGGATCAATTAACATCAAGACAAGTTTCTAATAGACTAGCCTAGTTATTGTAACTACTTAGATGGAAAAATAAATATCAAAACAACTTGAATTCACCATTTTAACAATAAATAAAATTAGTGTAACTATACAACCACTTCAAGTAGCCCAAATCAATCAAAAGGGTTTGAATGAGCTTAATTTGTGGAAGCAGTTATAACAACATTTCAAATGGATTTGAGCTCATTTGATTCCATTTTGAGTGCCAAAATTCCCTCTATCTTTCTTCCTTTATTATATAAATATATCCTTGAAGCTATTAGTGATCATCAGTTAGGATGGTATGACTAGACTCTGCCAAAATTGTATTCTACACCTTTTAGAGTGATAAATAGATCATTTTATAGTTATTTGCTAATGTTTTTTTAGTGTTTTTGTGTTTCTTTGATATCCAAGAGTGGTTTTTATCTTCCCTTTATATTTCAAATTTCAACCTAAGTGATACTAAATTTATTTATAGGTCATATAATGTGTCTTAGCATTAATCTATCACAGATATAGCGGACAACCAAATTTAAGTGTTTTTCAACCAGACCTTATTTTCATTGCTCCCTAATTTGAGTGAAAAAAAATGACCTCTATATGAAATATTGTTTTATATAAACTATATTAATCATTGCATTATCTTATTTCATACTCCATTAGTGTGTTAAAAATTCTAAGCTTAAGAGTGGATCTAACAAATTCATGGTGCATCACCACATGTTAGAATAGTTTTCATTTTTATGCAATCTCTTGACTCTTTTCACCCCAACTCATTTAGGTCTTAGAAATAAAGTTCCAAACTATCATATCTAAGTAACTAACCTCATTAAAAACCCTATATGTTTGGTCTAGATATAGGCATCCCATAGCCTTATATCATTCCCATGTTTGTCCAGGTATGGGTCAGACTTAAACAAATCTAAACTCTATTAGGTGTTATATGGATAGATAATAATTATATCACACCTAATGGGACCATATATTTACATAATTTTTCATATCTAAGTATATTAATAAATCCCAAAGTTTCATTTTTAGATTTGCATACTTTTCATGCCACCAATAGTTGTCACAAGATCTAATGCAAAAGGGAAAGAGATAGATTTCTTTGAGCTATCTTTCCAAAAAAAAGAAAGCCTCTCATCTAAATCCTATTCTTACACCTCTTGTTCCCCATTTTATTTCATTAAATATTCCTATTCAATCTAATATTATTCATCCAAACATTTTTATAGATCCCATACCTCATATGGTTGTTCCCAGAAGACAAGCCTTTGTGCCATTCACTAGTGGTAGTCTTCTGAGTCTTACCTAATGGGATGATATTCCAATCTTAGCTTTGAATGATCTTCCTTATTTTACAAGGAAAAACCAATTCACTCTTATATAATATATTTTGAATATTGCTAACCTTTTTTTAGTTCATCACGTAACTCAAGAAAATGTAGAAATGAGATTGTTAGCAACTTATTTCACAGGGAAAGAAATTTAGTGGTATAAAATATTGGATCCTAAATCAATTAATATCTAGGATTAGTTTTAATAGGTCCTATTCAAGATATTTGAGGATAAGAGTGATCATCTTTCACTGGTGGAACAAATTACAACAATTAAGAGATTCAATCATGAATTCATGGTGGATTTCAACTATAGGTTGTAAAAGACTTGGGATAGAATTCTTGTAGTGATCAATCCTACACCTAAATATATTTTATATACTATTTTAAGGCTCTAAATTCATATGTAGTTGTGATTATTCATTATATGGGAGGGAACACTCTACCTAATTATTTTGAAGTAGTAATTAAGGCTAAAAATTTCCTTATACAAGTAGGCAAGTTATCTCCAAGGCCATTGATGCCTCTCTTTCCAGAGATACATCCTCCTACTCTAAATATTTATTCAATTATAGATTTAAAAAGGTTTTATAAAATATAAATTTATCAAACTGATATATTAGAGAATATATAAAGTCTTATCAAAGATTAGAACAATAAGTTGGTTGCAATGGAGAGGGAACAAGATCCACCCTATAGGCCATATCAAAATACTAATCAAAATTATCAGTAAAATAGGCCACCCTATCAATATAATTAGTAAGGACAAGGTTATAATCCTCAATAAAGGCAATATAATCCTAATGCTCCAAGTAATTATAGATATGTTGTGCAAAATCAAAACAACTATGCTCAAGAAGTTTAATGGTAGTCAAGGGGATAATCTAATTAGATGGTGATGGCCACTACTAGAGATATGTATCAAGACCTTGGTTGGAAACATTATCCTTTATTATAAGGTAATGATATGATGACTCCTCCACCACAAGGCCCATAAATGAGTCAAGACAACATGCTTACCATGTCACTATTAGAAGCTCAAATCCAACAATGAGTGTGGGTAAAGTGCTAGTTGATACCACATGCATGAATTTTCAATAATAAGAACATGTGTTTGAACATGTAGAAAATATTATGGGAGAAGATTAAAAAATGATAAATGAACCAATTTTATATTAGATAAGGCCTAATAAGAGGTTGTTAGAGGACAACTTTAGGCAACCTAGGATTTCTTCATCATCTCCATAGGCTAGTTAGTAACCTATTTCTTCAAATATAGCTAATAAAGCTCATATAAATCAACAAGTACCCCAAAATCATGGAAAATAATATAATTCCCCATTTGTTTCTCATGTTACTCAAATGCCTACACAACATGCCTACCATGTCACTATCAAAAGCTTAAATCCAACAATGAGTGCGGGAAAAGTGCTAGTTGATACCACATGCATGAATTTTCAAGAACAATAACATGTGTTTGAGCATGTATCAAATAATATGGGACAAAATTCACAAAGGATAAATGAACCAATTTTAGATAAGACAAGGACTAAGAAGAGGATCTTAGAGGACAACTTAGGACAACCTAGGATTTTTTCATCATCTCCATAGGCTAGTCAACAACCTACTTCTTCAAATGTAGTTTCTAAAGATTTTATAAATTAGTAATTACCCCAACCTCATGGACAAAAATATAAGTCCCCCTTTATTCCTAATGTTACTTAAATTCCAAGTGATGCTTCTACTTGTAAGGTGCAGTCCAAAGGTACTAATCTTCCCTTTAATATTATGGATTATTTAAAGAAGGATAATATAACTATGTCAATGTATGATTTTCTATCTATTATGGGAAAAAAATAGATTATACAACAAGAGCTTTCAAAACTTTCTCATGTGGAAAATATAATTAACAAGGTGAACACCATTTTCATCAATTATAGTCAGCCTAAATAAGCCCCTAGTTAAGTTCCTAACCAAATTCCAAGAAAGATTCAATTTCAAAATGTTATTCATCCTTCTAAGGTTGTTAAGACCCCTATTTTATCTGTTAGTCATCATAGGGGACTAATTAGTACATAATTACATGATATATTCAAGTGCTTCAACCTCAATTATGCCTAAAGACATAGAAAATAAGCTTGGGCTCAAATATATGCCTAACAAAAAAGGTATTCTCTAATAATATGGATCCCCCACTAAGATAGTAGGCATCTTAAAAGATCTTTATATTTCATTGGTAGCCTATCCAAATTATGTCATTACTCAAGATATAATGGTGGTAGACCTACCTCCATATTTTTCCTATGCTTTTCTAGGGACTTTATTACAAATATTAGAGTATATATGTCATGTGATTGGTCATACATGGGTTTTAGAACCAGATATGGAACCAAATTCACTATAAGATCTAATCCTATCTCTAGGTTGTACTTAAAATCCTATATGTCTAATCTTATAAATACCAACTATGCAATATTTGAAGAGGTTGAAGAGGTTAATGAACAAGAACACCATGACCATCTTGAATGCATCTTAGATCTATACTTGGATGAGTGGGTAGATAATAACCATGGATTTTATCCATATATAAACATTGAAGAGGTATACTTAGGAGTGTACTACATGCATTAGGAAGGTGTTGTTATACCTTGCTTAACTAACACTGCTCAAGAAGAGGATCGTTTATAGACTTTGTTATTTTATGGATCAAGCTCAAAGAATGGAAGTGGAGTGGAAGCCATGTTGATTTTACCTATAGGCTAAAAGTACCATTCAACTATAATAATCTAATTTAGTTACACCTAAAATACAACTAAATATGAATCTCTTTTTCATGGTTTGCAAGAATTAAGAAAGAGAGGTGTCAAGATCCTCCAAGTCAAGGGTGAAAATGAGCTTGTAGTGCAAAAAACAAGATTCCTAAGTGAAGTCAAGAATCACCATTTGAAATCCTATAATCACTGGGTATGGGACCTCATGGAGGATTTATTGGCATTTAATATCCATTCCATACCAAGAGAAGCAAACTAGCATGTAGATAAGCTTGCATCCATTGTTGCCCAATATGAGATTGTAGGATTCAAAGGTAATAAAAGCCAAGATAAGATCAAGGATATATGTAGACCATTTTTAACTAACATTGAGGTGTGTTTTCAAGTCTTGAAAATGATGATCAAATCATATGTTTTCTAATTTAAGAGGTAAAATTTTGCCATAAGAATCAAGATAATTTCTAAAATCAATATGATGATCAGATAGTACAACTAAGGTCTAATAATTTTCATAAAGGGCTTGTGACATAAGACATAATTTTCAATGAAGATAACCAAGTAATAAAAGGGAAAGCATACATCTTAGCTAAATAAGAACATTATGAAAAGATAGAGATCTTTAAGGACACATTGCTAAAGCTAGGAAAGGTTAATATAGTAGAGGAAAGAGATAAATTTATTGCCTTGTGACAAGAATTTTCAAATATAGTTTCTTGGGAGTATAAAGAATTAAATGGGTTTGATCCCAAAATTACATAAAACACCATTGAATTACAAAGCAATGCCAAGCTAATTAGACAGAAATAAAGGCCAATTAATCCAAGAGTGGATGAACTCATGAGAAAATAAATCTATAAATTGATTAAATCAAAGATAATGTTTCCAATTAATCATTCCTCATTGGTGTAAAACCTTTTACAAGTGAGGAAAAATAAGGGAGAGATTTATTTATGTGTTGACTTTGGGACATCAATAAGGTGTCCCTAAAGGACCATTACCCACTTCTCTCCATGGATTAAATTTTTCAAAAGGTGGTAGGTTATCAAAGGTTTTCATTGCTTGATGGTTATTATAGTTATAATCATATCATTTTCAAAGAATAATATAGGCATAAGACTGCCTTCATAAAATGGGGCATCTATGCATATGTTAAAATGCCCTTTGGACTCTTTAATGCTAAATCTACCTTCCAAAGAGAAATAGATGTTTATTTTCATGGTATTTTGAATGATATGGTTTTAGTTTACCTTGATGATATAATATTATTTTCAAAGAATACTAATGATCATCTAACACACTTGAGAGTTGTTTTTTATAGATGTAGATAATTTGGAGTTTCATTGAATCCAAAAAAATACATTTTTTTAATACATGAAGGAAGAATTATTGGGCACGTGTTGTCTAAATATGGTCTTTCCATTGATACAAAGAGGATAGAAGCAATACTTGTTCTATAATTTCCTAAACACAAGAAAGGATTGTAGAGCTTCTTAGGCAAGATAAATTTCATCATGAAGTTCATTCCAGGTTTTGCAGAGTTAGTCAAGCCCCTCACTCATATGTTGAGAAAAGGTAAAGAGTTTACATGGAAAATAAAATTTAAGATAAGATTTGACACCATTAAAAAGGCCATATATCATGCTCCCATGATTATAAATCTATATTTTAATAAGGAATTATATTTGTATGCCTTATCTACATTAGATGCAATTTCAGTCATACTTATGTAGCAAAATAATGAAGGTCTAGAGCAACCTATTTCTTTATTTAGTAAATATTTGGAAGGTTATGAATAAAGATATATATAAATATATATATATATATGTATATATATATATATATATATATAACATGTACTTCTTATTTTAATAATTTTTAATAAATTTAGACATCTAGTTTCAAATAATAAGATTATACTAATGGTAGCTCATCCAAGTGTGAGGGATTTTATACTCAATATAGAATTAAACAAAAAGAGAGATGGATGGGTCACTAAGTGCATGGAGTATAACATTGAATTAAATGTCATAAATAAATTTTTAGGTAATATATCATGTGAACATATTTTATAAGACGTGCGAGAAGAAAAAGATACAATTTTGGTAATTCAGGACACTCAACAAGGACCTAAAAATACTCTTCCTACATGTTGAACACAAAAAATTTATAGATTTATTCAAAAATGAAAGTTTCCAATGGGTTTGAATGAATCACAAAGAATACACTTAAATATTCAATCAATTTCATACATTTTTATTGATGGAGTGTTTTTGAAAACAAACATTGGAGGTATGTTTTTAAGTTATGTTGAAACTAGCCAATTTGATAAGCTTCTCAAGAAATTTCATGATAGTCCTCTTGGAGGAAATTTTGAAGATAATAAAATAGATGAAAAAATAATTATATATGGTTAATTTTATCCCAATTTATTTAGATATTCACATGCATGGGTTAATAAGTGTGTAAAGTGTGCAATGTTTACAGGGAAACAGAGATTAGTTGTTATGCCACTAAAGCCTGTTTAAGTTGAATATCATTTCACGTAATAGGGTTTAAAATTCATTGGAATGATTTATCCTCCATAAATTTCTATCCATAATTTGGTATTGATAGCTATAAATTAATTCACCAAGTGGGTGGAAGTAGTTCCCTTGAAGGGAGCAAATGAGAACACTGTACTTGAGTTCTGTGAGAGTCTAGTCACCCATTTTGGAGCACCTTAAACTATAATATCAGATAATGCTTTGGTATTTAGTATTGAAAATTTATGTGAGTGGTATATTTATCAATATATCTATCTAACATCTTCATCAAATTACTATCCATAGGGTAATGGACTAGCTAAGTCCACTAATAAGAACCTGATTTAGATTATCAAGAGAACAATGGAAGATAATCAGAGATCTTGAAAAAAAAAGTTGAAGTATAACTTATGAGTTAATAGGATCACTCAAAATAAATCCATTATTAATTAACCTTATCTATTAGTCTATGAAATAGAATCAAGGATACCAATTTCATTGGAGCTTCCAACTTTGGAGCTTTCACACCAACTAGAGCTTCTAAAAAGTGATGCAATAGAGGTCAAGATGAATGAACTGAGAGAATTAGAGGAAATAAGAGATGATGCAATTAATACCATGTGGTAAAAACATCAATAAGTGAAGAATTCATTTGAAAAAATATTTTCCTTAAGGATGTTTCAATAAGGTGACATATTCCTCAAATGGGATGAGGGCTGTGCAAAACTAGGAAAACACTCCAAGTTTAACAAACTTTGGAGCAGACCCAATGTCATCAAAAGTTGCAAAGAGAGTAATGCCTTTTATATTTATAAATTTCATGGAGAGAGTGTCCCCATCCCTATCAATGGGAGGTATCTCAAGTTATGCTATTAATTTTATATCTTTACCCTTGTACATAGGTAGATAGGTCTATTTTCCTCCAAGTGCTTTTGTTCTATTTGTTGTTTAGGTTGTTACTGTATCTTTTTTATTTATTTGTTATTATTTTCCCCCATTACTCTAAAAAAGTGTTTCTAGAAGATAATCAGAGTCTTTTTGTAAGTAGCATTTCATTTGTTTAATCATCTTGAACAAGTTCAATTAAAGTCTAGGTATCATGACCAATAGGCTGGTCAAGCCAACTGAGTTGCCAAACATGATGGCCATTTTGGCCCACATATCAATATTTATGTATTGTTGGAAGGAGAATCCTAGCAAGGTCATATGAAATAAAAAACCAAATGGCTTAAAAATGAGTCCAAAAATGTAAGTAGAAGGATCCAAGAAGGATCTTATGGTGGTCATGAACATTCAAGGGTCTGGGCCAAATTGATGAAGTTTTGAGAGCTCATTAAGACTCTGAAAGGTTGAGCAAAGGGTGAATTATGCAAGATTTATAGACTAGATCATCACTAGGACATATTCAAGAATTCAATTAACCATTTCATTTGTGTAATTTTTATCTTCACTCAAAAATCCCCCCTAAGTCAAAGAGCTATAGTGTTAAGGAGTCCTTCATACTAGGATCATCCTTTGAAATTTTCATGCCCACATGATATTTCTATCTTAATATATAATCTTATAATTCACACTAATGTTAAAATAAATCTCGATCAAACCAACTCTTTTGAGCTTAAATTTGATGATTGCATGAATGTCAATGATGATCATGTGAATGCCATTTGAGGGAGTATAGACACTAATTATAAGCTCATGAAATAGTCATTGATTTTCAAATAGTGATTCTTGTTACAAATAATGTTTACATGGGATATTTATGGGAAGGTAAAATGTATTTAGTAATTATTTATTGGTTATAATAGTATGGTTAATATGATAAGTTTTAATATTATGTTGTTGAGATATATTATTAATAGTTATAACAATATATCATATTTAGGCGTGTGATTTATTATATGAGTTTTAGAGGTTTTATAGGTGAGAGAATGTTGGAGATATTATAAGAAACATTATTTTGATAGATATGTTTGTAATATGTTCAAATGTATTAATCTGAGAATTCAGTGCAAAAGAAATAATATATTGTGTGTTGAAGAATTTATCTATGTATTCAAATTATATGTGCATGAGTTAAATATTTGTTTGGCTATTGGAATCCATAATAGTTGTATCAGAGAATTTTCACTTGTATGCAACGTCCATATTATGGGGGGGATATCCCTTGAAAAAATTAAATCTGAGCTTATTTGAAACATGTGTTGAATGAGATGCAACATAATGTAGGATAGAGGATACACAAAATATGGAGGATAAATGGCATCCTCTCGTCAGTCACCAATGATGGGTTTGCATCAATGTTTTAGTGACATTATGTGGTGTGTATTTCATTTTAGCATGGTGTGGATTTCTATTTTTTTAGTGTGTGTTTTTTTTGGAAATATTAACATTATGTGAGGGGAACATAGATCAATGTTCCATTATCCATTAAGAACCAAAATAAATAAAGTCAAAGAACACTACCAATGGTAGTGGTAGTCTTATTTTTTGTGTGATATTGAGTGGCATGTTCATACACAGTGGCTCCAAGTAAGAATTTGATTTCTTACAAGGTCAAATGTGACATTCAATGTGTGTTTTCTTTCAATTTTAATTTTGTATGCAAAATATGTAAACAAAATCCTAATGTTTTAACTCTTAGTAGAAAACATTGTATAGTATGTCTCAAAGTTTATTGTAACACTCATAGATTTAGAAAGGGTTGGTGGTCGATATAAAAAAACATAGATGTAAAAAGGTAGATAAATTTTTACTGGTGTAGCAGTCCTCTAACTACCTTCCTTATTTATGAAGATGATACATCAATGGAATGTTGAGTGCATTCTTTTCATGGAGTAAATGTAGGATGCATTCTTTCACATAGTTGTGGTCATGTGTAACAAGATAGTCAGCCAGTTGGAAGTTTACACACCTTTTTTTGATCTAGATTATGAGGTAAGATCGTGTAGCACATTACATTAAAAAAATGAGTTATGTTGTAACATGCCAAAATTAGGGGCGTGAATGTTATGGATAATGTTTACATGGGATATTTATGAGAAGGTAAAAATTAAAAAGTAATTAGTTATTGGTTATAACAGTATGGTTAATATAGTAAGTTTAAATATTGTGTTATTGAGATATATTATTAATAGTTATAACAATATATAATATTTAGGTATGTGCTTTATTATAAGAGTTTTAGAGGTTTTATAGGTGAGAGAATATTGGAGATATTATAGGAAACATTATTCCTATATATATGTTTGTAATATGTTTGAATGTATTAATCAGAGAATTTACTATGGAAGAAATAATATATTATTTGTTAAAGAATTTGTCTGTGTATTCAACTTCTATGTGCATGAGTTAAATATTTGTTTGGATATTTGAATCCATAATAGGTCCCAACATATCTAAAAGTCCACACTGCATCATAAATCTTAATCCAATAGTGTGAGATGAGTCAAATAGTCAAGAAGTTTGAGAGATTAACACATGGCATAAGCACTAAAGCTAAAAAATTGATAGCAAATCCTAAAATAAAATGAGGGACTGATAATTGGAACCATCTTGGAGAGAGATTGATAGGTCTAAGGTAGATCAATGACTTTTGGTCATTCATATCGAGTAGGATCAATGGTACAAGATGGGTTAATGAGTCAATGATCTGAGCTAATATCGATAAATAATAAAAATAAAGGTCAAGACACCAAGGCCAATTTTTGATGGAAGTAAACATAGGTATTACAAGTTCATCCTTATGCCATTTAATCTCAATCGAACACCTTTAAAATTCCATAATCCATGTAGTCAATTATAAATAACATAAATGGACTACCAATGGGGCTAAATATAGAACTATGGATCAAAAATGTGTGTCATAGAGGGATCTCTATGTGATTATGTTCACCATTTTTAGAATAAGGAGATATAATTTCAAAATATTCCACAAATTCATACATATATACCCCGATATTTCATCTCCAGGACCAACTACATGAAAAGGACCCCTTCTCTCCATTGTGCACACCATGACAAACTAGTTAGAAATAATTAATAATAAGACAAGTTTATAATAGACTAGCCTAGTTATTATACCTACATGGATGGTATAACAAAGCTCAAAATGAATTGACTTCATCATTGTAACAAGAAGTAACATCAATTTAACTATGTAACCACTTGAAGCAACCCAAATCAATCAAAAGGGTTTGAATGAGCTTAATTTATGGAGGTAGTTATAACAACATTTCAAATGGATTTAAGATCATTTGATTCTATTTTAAGTGCCAAAAACTCCCTCTCTCTTGCTTCCTTTATTCTATAAATATATCCTTTGAGCTATTTATTATCATCCCTCAAATTGGTATGACTAGATTCTACCTGAATTATATTCTGTACCTTTTGGAATAATGAATAGTGTATTTTGTAGTTATTTACTAATATGTATTAGTGTTTGTTTAATATGAAATATTAGTTTTTATCTTACCTTTGCAAGTTTAATCTCAATCTAAGTGCTAGTAATTTTTTTTTAGGTCAAAGAATGTGTCTTAGTATCGATCTCTCAAGGATATAGTGGACAACTAAATTTAAGTATCTTCAACCAGACCTTATTTTCATTATTGCCTAGTTTGAGTGCATCAAAATGACCTATATATGAAAAAAATTGCATATAAATTATAGTAATAATTTGATTATCTTATTTCATAGTCCATTAGTGTGTTAAAGAGTCTGAGCTTAAGATTGGATGTGACAAATTCATGGTGCATCACTACATGTTAGAATAGTTTTTATTTTTATGCAATCTCTTGACTCTTTTCACCCCAACTCATTTAGGTCTTATAAAGAAAGGTATAAAATATAATATTTGAGTAACTAGCCTCATTAAAAACCCTATAGTTCTAGTCTAGATATAGGCATTATATAGCCTTAGATCATTCCCATGTTAGTCCAGGTATGGGTTAGACTTGAACAAATCTAACCTCTATTAGCTACTATCTAGATAGATAAAATTAGTTGCATTTCCCTTTGCATATAGGTCTCATATGATGTGAAAATTATTTGTAAAAATATTCATTCTTAATTACTTTACAATCAATGTACTTAACTAAAAAACTCTTATTTTCCCCCATGTCGCACTAGATTCACTCAAAATATATTTCCAGAAATAGTTAGTCAAAATGTCTTCTCTTATAGACTCACTCTTCCATCAAATTTTATTTTCATTATTTCACACTTTTTAGTATATTCAACCTTATTATTTTTCCCCACATACCTTATTCTATCATGTCCATTCTATTTCCAATGGTGCATTCTAATACTTGGTCAATATTCTATTTTGAGCATTCCGAGAGAGAGAGAGAGAGAGAGGAGAGAGAGAGAGAGAGAGAGAGAGAGAGAGAGAGAGAGAGAGAGAGAGAGAGAGAGAGAGAGAGAGAGAGAGAGAGAGAGAGAGAGAGAGAGAGAGAGAATATTAGGGCCCAACATTACCCTCATTTAATTTTTATCCCACCCATTGCTAACCCTCTTAAATTTTATTTTATCATAAAAAATCAAGCCCATTCATACAAACCTCTTCCTCAAACAAATCCATCTCAAGAGTGCAACTTCGATCACCTATGACATCTTAGCCATTTGTGCAGATAGGTTTTTTAATACTATGAATTGATTTTGAATATCACTAGCCATTAATTTATCCACCAATATTTATGAGTTTACTCCTCAATAATTTCCCTAATAGTATTTTTTTAAATTATTTCTTGTGTTTAAGATTATTGGAACTATTTTCTAATTTTTGATCTTGTCTTCAATTTTATTTCCTAGGTTGTTTGAATCCTTGAGGATTTATTAATTTTAAAACCTTTTTTTTATAATAATTGTGCATCTAGTTACTTTTATTTATTATAATCATCAAGCAACTAAGTATTTATTAGTTATATTTGGCATGAAAATTTGAAGAATACATTATTAGCCTTTATTGTCTTATACTAGAGCTAGTTTAGTAGATTGTCATAAATTTTTAGCTACTCGTTAAATTATATCTAAACCTTTTCTATTTCTTTTTGAATTTATTCCTCTATATTGGGGGTTTTGCCCTTAATTTTTAACAACTTCACAACCATTATAAATAATCTGTCCACATATTTCACCTCTTCCATATTGACATTGTCAATTAAACTCAACTCATCTTTTCTCACACACCAACAAAGATTTAGAACTTTTAATTTCATTATTGTTATTCTTTTTCCATCTTGTATGTGATTATTTGTTGCCTCTTTTAGATTTTTAATTATTTTTTCAATTAGTATCACTATTTTTTTTTTGAAAAAGCACCCAAGTAACCATCCTTACAAGTGCACACATAGATATAATTTCACTTAGTTTTTTGGGGTCTATGTGCATATTTCATCCTAATTATTCATGGTGACAAGTGTATATATCAAGAATAATTTCATTAGTAAAATGAAATCATTAAAACACCCAAATAAAATCACATACAAGATACTAATAAAAATTCATAAATTATATACCTCAAAAGAGATATCAAAGAGAGAAATAGTCAAATAAATGTATATCGTGATATAATCCAAGATAAACTATGATGTTTGATTCAATTGGATTGTGCTTAAATGAATGTTGTTAAAAGGTTTGTTGAGATGCATAGAAAATTTGGTAACACTTCCCTTTGAGAAATGGACATTTTAGTTGGTTGAATAAGGATGTGAGTTGAATGTTTAATTCATAAATTAATATCACTTCATTGCATAAATAAGCTTGTTAATAATGGATGGTGGCCCCAAAATTTATAGAGTTTCCTAACTGATGTGGACCTTTGGATGAGATTAAAGATCAATGGATGAGGATTGGTCTTCCTCCTCTTAAATGAGGGAGGCTAGGAATAAATGTTAAAGATTGAGTGTGTAAGGTGAGGAATGGGATTGGTAAGAGTTTATCCCCCCATGACTTGGATTTTATGAAGATTACCTTTGGTATTGTGTAAGACTTTAGGATTTTGAGATGTGATGGAGTGGTGTGATGATTATTTGTATTTATTGATTTAAAAAAATAGGGATATTCAATATTCCATGTCCCATTAGGATGAGATTAGATAATTAAAATAGGTTTATTAGCTAATGTGATGTGATGTGATTTTTGGATTTTTTGATATGGTTATATAAAAGGGTATTAATTGGTTAGGGGGATGAATAGTGATTTGGATAGGGATGTTAGGGTGTATTTACCAATTCGATGATTTTATGATGATGTTATTTTAGATGAGGGAATATTTAAAATTGACAAAAAGTGTCCAATTTTAGTTGTATACAATTGTTACCTCTTTAAAAGGTTATTGTTAACTAATTTTTGCTCCCCCCTTTTTTGGTTTAATCCTTGGTTAGTTTGGATTCTTCATGTTGGTCTTCTCATGTTTTGCCTCATACCCTTTGTTTTTTAATTTTTCCTTCATTCTTTTCCCCTTGGGTCATTTCTTTCCCTTCGGGCTTGACTTTCCCTTTATTTTTTCCTTCCCCTTATTTCTTCCCTTCAGACTCATTTGTCTTTGCCCTTCGAACTTGTTTTCCTTAGACTTTTCCTTTAAAATTAGGTCGCAAGGATGTCCTTTGTATTTTTATTTCATAGGTTTTTCTTTTCCTTAAGTGCCCTTTGTAAAAGTTATAAAGGGCCACTTCCCTTTGAAGTGCCCTTAGAATTTTCTGAAGGCACTTTTCCTTGCCTTGGTTTTCCCCTCAAGTGTCCCTTCAATTTTTTTCTAAAGGGAACTTTTTATCTATGTGACCCTTCAGAAAAATTCCAAAGGGAAATTCACCTTGTTTCTTCCTCCAAGTGACCCTTTAGATTTTTTATGAAGGGCACTTTTGCCTTGTTCTTTTCCTAAATGCTCTTTAAATTTGTTTTTAAGGGACATTTTTTTCTAAGTGCCCTTTAGGAATTTTCTTGAAGGGTCGCTTTTGGCCCTTTCCTCCCAAAATTTACCCTTCAGAATTTTTTTAAAGGGGCCTTTTATTCCCCCAGGTGTCTGTCAGAACTTTTTTAAAGGACACTTTCCTCCAAGTTTCCTTCAAGAAATGTTCATAAAGGAATGTTTGATTAAACCTTTGTAAAATGACTGAATTGAATTCCTAAAGGAATTCCTTTAAGTAATTACTTTGGGGATTTTACCCAAGCTCGATACCAAAGAAGCTGAAAGACAAAGACCCAAAGGAATTCCTTCAAACTTTTGTCAGAAGGAATTACTTCAAGAAAATTGATCAAAACATAAAACCCAACTGAATTGCCCATGACATGCCACAAGATGCCAATTTCATGCCCAAAGTCTTCAAGCAAGAAGTGAAGTCACTTGGAAAACTTGAGTGACTCTATAATGCAAATTAGGATTTGTTAAAGGCTTTACTTATAAAAATTTTATAAGTAAGGAGCCTTAAAGAACCTAAAGGAGAAATAAAGGAGTAGAAGGACTCAAAAAACCCAAAAGGGTCTTAAGCAAATCAAAATCAAGTTTTCAAAATAGCTTTGCTTATAAAATTTTATAAGTAGAAGCAATAAAAAAACTTGAAAGAGCAAACAACTTTGATAGTACAAATTAGATTTCCCAACATGATTGACTTATAAGTTTTATAAGTAAATCAATTTATAAAACCTGAATAGGTTTACAGTGTAAATAAATATTTGTCAAAGACTTCACTTATGAAGTTTCATAAGTCATGAGCAATGAAAACCATGAAATAAGAAAGTTAAAACAATCCTAGAGTCTAAATGTATCTACAAGTGCAAGTCAAACTTTCAAGGCTATTTAACTCAACAATCTTGGCCCAACAACATGGTTCATGATGAATGATTAAGCAAATCAAAAGCTACCACGTGACTTATTAGAGATAGATGGAGGATGATCCATAGGTATCCATGCCAAACAAATCTATGACTCAGAACCAAGATCCAAGTCATTCCTTGAGGACCAATCAAAAGGGAAGGATAAATCTAAACTAAATGAAAGTGACTTTTTCATACCATTGTGCAAATTAATAAGCCAAGGAGGAGTGGTTGGGTGTTGAAGGAGATTTTTAATAGGTGGATACATTGATAATGACCATTTTTGGTGCCTTCCCCAAGTATCTCATTTCTATTGGCACTGTTGGTAAGCATCTTCAGGGGGTAAACAAAGGGCATTTGAGAGAGTGACATGGATCAAATAGAATTAAAAAATAAGCATCTTTGGTAGGGTCAATTGTAAGCAAGGATGGTGACCTCCAACATAATTGATTTCCTTCCATTGGTGCCAAAGGCCTCCTTCTTCTCTATCTTTTCTATAAATAAGACCCTTGAGCTATTGTTAAATCATCCAGAGATAGTACAATAAAGCCCTGCTATTTTATTTTTCCATTTTGTTGCCTTTGAGCAAAAAAAATTAGTCTATCCCCTTTTTAAGTTCTTGATATTTTCCTAGGTATACAAGAGATATAGAGTAATAACAAGTGATTTTTTATCCTTCCATCCTTTATTCTTCATGATTTTGAGAAAAGAGTCAATCCAATAGGTCATGTAGAGTGCATTTTATTTGTATGATACCTTGCATTTGTAACCCTTTTTTAAAATACATAGGTTATTATTTTAGTCATTTACCTTGTTTAATATCATTCAACTTTGTCTCTACATTGAAATACTTATGTTGTAATCTTCTAGAGCTTGAGGTATAGACTATATTCTATTGTATTATGCATAAGTATAGGGCATACATGTGGATACTAATTCTTGGTGTATCACTATTTTAGACTAGGATTTTCATTTATGCAAAATTCTAACTCTTTTCATTCATACAAGCTGGTTTAGTAGTTTTATTGCACAAAAAGCTAATACAAGGAGCTAGACCTTTCAACCTAGAGGTTCATTTCCACTTATAGGCACACCTTAAAGCCTATAAATATCCCTATATTTCCCAAATCTAGAGGAGGCCTAAATATCCCTCTGCTAGGGTACAAGATTTGGAGAGAATAGTTTTTGCATGCTTGATGGGACCAAGTTTTAATGCTAAGTCAAGATGAATGATAGTCTTGATAGGCCTAATGTAGTATAAATCCCCCTAACCCAACATTTGGTGACTCTAAAAGGGTGTGAATCCTTGGTTCTAGACCAAGTTTTATACATTATCCTACATGGTCCTTAGAAGGTCCTTAAGATTTTTTGACCAAGCCCCTTTAGTTGAAGCTTGTCCTGAAGAACAACACCCTAAACCACTCCTAGCCCTATTAAATACTTGGCAAGGAGGTTTTATGGAAGAAGAGGAAGAGGTTGAATAAGTTTAAGGAGAGGAATAAGTTTAAGAAGAGGAAGAAGTTGAAAAAGAGGAAGAAATATAGGATCAAAAGGAAAGAAGAGAAATGGGGGAAAGAAGAGAGATGGATATACATCAAACCTTACCTAATTTTAATACCCAAAACCTAATAGATATTCTTGCATATGAATCCATCCCTTTTAATGCTACCAAAAATCTTCCTAGTTTCAATGGGGAGGGTCCTATTACCCCATTTGAACATATTATAGACATCTCTAATTTTTACAATTTCCATAATGCTACTAGGTCCAACATAGCCATTAGGTTGCTTGTTATTTCCTTAAAAGGAAAAGAACCTAGCTAGTATATAACATTATAAGGGGGATACATTACAATTTGTGATGGATTTAGATATCTATTGGTGATAGGATTTGAAAATAAGAGTGATCATGCTTCCCTAATACATCAGATAAATGTAATAAGAAGAGGTCCAAATGAATCCATGGGAGATTTCAATGAGACATTTCAAAGAATATGGTATAGGTTGCCACCAATCATGAGACCTAATCCTAGCTTTGTGTTCCCAACATACCTCAAAGGGATTGGTACTGATGTTGTTGTTATGTTATAGTTAATGAGAGGATTCAATTTTTAAGGTGCATATGAGCTAGCAATTGAGGCTAAGAATAAATTAATTTAGGATGGAAGACTTCGTCTAAGGGATTCTATGCCTTTGTTTTCCCATAATTTATTTGAATCTCTAAGTATGTCACAATTTCCCATTGCTAATGTGAAGCTAAAAGCCTTTCTCAAGAAGGTGGATAATGTTATGGACAAGGATGAAGAAATTAGATCATTGAGAGCTTGGCTCAAGCAAGCTCAATATCAGGTAAGTGATCCTCCTAATGCATAATAATATCCTTAATAAGGATATAAATATCCATACCAATATAATTATCAAGGGAGAGGACAAAATCAACAAGGTTATAGTAGGCAACCAAATGCATATAATATAAATTCTACTCCTATCATAAAGGTTGTTGTTCCAGTTCATATAAATCTAGTGCAAGGAGAAGATGATGTGAACCAATAGGGGAAGCCTCAAGGTTAGTTTACACATGATAATGGAGGAACAAACTATTCTTTGACTACATAAGAGCAAGCTAATCCTTATATGGTAATAAAATAAGCATGTCCCAGGCGATGGGATAGTTATGGAGAAGGCAGTAGCCCAGTGTGGGAATGATGAATTTTCAAGTAAAAGATGGTTTTATATTAACTCAAGGCATGTAAATTTAATCCAATACAAGGGCCAAGAAGAGATAATTGGGAGAAGGTTATGAGACATGAATAGATCTAAGTGATGCCTCTCCAAGTCTATAAAACATCAATCAAAGTGTTGCACCTTCTATAAGCCGTGGTCCTTAACAAAATCAGAATGTAAATGTGACTACCAAGATTGTAACATAATAGGCTAAAAATCCATTACCATAAAAAATTCAAGATAAATTAAATTCTCCATCTCTAAATATTGTGGACTCATTGGAGAGCACTAAGACAAGAATATCCCTTTGGCTACATATGCCTAGTTAAAAGGATCTTTTACAAGAGTAGTTAGCAAGCATTCATGTGGCTCTCACAAATTATCTAAATCATATTTTGGAGACTTATAATAAATTTTAAAATCTTCCACCCTTCTACCTCACACTCATTATGGGAGAGAGGTTGGTCCACAATTGTATTGTGGATAGTGGGGTAAGCACTACTGTTATGCCTAAAGTAGTGGTTGATAAGTTGGGTTTGAACTATGAGACACATAGTAAAGGCATGTTACAACATGATGGAAATAAAACCAAGATGGTAGGATTTTTCAAAGGTTTGAAAGGTTTTTTACATGGCGACCCAAGCTTCCCTATCATGCAAGATATTGTGGTGGTGGACCTTCCAACACACTTTGCTATATGCTTGTCAAGGGTCTTTATAACCAAGATAGGAGGATACCTTTATACTGATTAGTCCTTTCTAGGTTTTAAGATAAGGTATATAACCAAGGTAACCATAAGGACTCAGTCCTTATCAAGGTTCCACATTGAGCCATACTTGGAGACAATGTCAAATTAGAATTGTCTAATCAACAAGGGAGAAGAAATAGTCATAGATGATGATACATATTCTCCCCTAAAAGTTATTTTTTACCTCTATCTTGAAAAGTATAGGAATAAAATGCATGTCCTTAATCCTTACACTTTCATTGAAGAGACATATTTGGGAGTTTACTGTATATATGAAGAGAACATTCCAATTCCTTCACTCACCAATGAAGATCATGAACTTGATCGCATGTGGGAAATGTTATTTGATGGTTCAAGGAGAAAAGTAGGTGTAATAAATGGAATCATGTTGGTTTCTCCATCATATAATCATTAATACTCTTCTTATAGGTTTCACTTCAGCTGCATTGTAACATGGTAGGATATGAAGGCCTAGTTCATGGTCTCCAATGGGCAAAGAAGAGAGCAATCAAGATTTTGACAGTCTATGGAGATAGTGAGTTGGTCATTCATCTAGTAATAAGTAAAGATACATATAAGAACCCCTTTTCAATTCCTACAAGCATTGGGTATGGTATCTACTTGAATATTTTGATGTCTTCAATATTCAACCCATACCAAGAGACTTGAATAAGCATGTTGATAGATTGGCTATAATAGGAGTACATTTTGACTCAACTACTGATGTAGTAAAAGAGAAGGATAAATATCATATCAATACCATTGTGAGACCTTCCATTTTGGATAATTAAGTTTCATGGAAAGTGTTTGAAAGTGATGAACACATTACACACTTCTTTTAAAATGAGGCAGGCTTCTCCTCAAGAAATCAAAAGAGGTTACATGATCATTATGAAGAGAAAATTATACAATTGAAAACAAATAAAATACCTAAGGGACTGATTACCTTAGAGAGTTTCTTCAATGAGGATGATTAAAAGAAGAATCAAAGAATGAGCATGTCAACAAAAGAAGAGAACTATGAGAGAGTTATGATTTTAAAAGACAAACTTGTGAAGATTGGCAGGGTTTGTTCTCAGCTAGAAAGGCAATATTTTATTACATTATGCAAAAAGTTTCATGACATCTTTTCTTGGGAGTAAAAGGACTTAAAAGGATTTGATCTAAGTATAGATTATCACACAATTTATTTAGATCATGGAGCTAAACCGATAAGACAAAAGCAAAGGCCTATCAATCCCAAGGTAGAAAAACTCATGAAGAAAGAGCTGACCAAATTGATCGAGTCTAGAATTATATATCCTATCTAGCACTCAACTTGGGTAGCCAACCTTGTGTCGATTATAAATAATAATTGATAAATTAGACTTTGTATGGATTTTTATGATCTAAATAAAGTGTCTCTCAAGGATCATTATCCACTCCCTTCCATGGAACAAATTCTAAAAATTATTTCAAGTTCTCAATGTTTCTCACTTATTGATGGTTATTTAGGTTATAATCAATTATTGGTAAATCAAGAGGATCAATTAAAGATAGCCTTTACCAACAAGTGGATAACCTTTGCCTACAAGAAGATGCTATTTGGTTTATTTAATTCTAGAGCAACATTTCAAAGGGTAATAGACATGGATTTCAAAGGTTTGATCAATACGTTTTTACTTTTTTACCTTGATGATATAACCATTTTTTCAAAGGATGTTATTAATCATATGGGAAATATAAGGCAAGTGTTCAAGAAATGTAGGTATTATGGCATATCCATCAATATAAAGAAGTGCATCTTTGTTGTCCATAAAGGTAAGCTTTTGGGTCATGTTATTTCAAAATAAGACTTATCTATTGACCCTGAAAGGATTGAAGCTATTATAGGCTTGTCCTTAACTCAACATAAGAAGGGGTTGCAAAGCTTCTTTGGGAAAATAAACTTTGTAAGGAGGTTTATCCCAAAATTTACAACTATGGTAAATCATATCATAGCCATGATAAAAAATAACCAAGTTTTTACTTGGACAAAGGAAGGTAAGAGTAGCTTTGAGGAAATAAAGCAAGCAATTGCAACATATCCCACTATCTTAAATCCAAATTTTGCTAAATATTTCATAATTTATAATTTTAATAACCTTGACATAATCTCAGCTATGCTTATGCAAAACAATGATGAAGATGTTGAGAAGCTAATTACTTTCTTCAACCAAGGCTTAGAGGACTACGAAGTGAGATATTATTTTGTTGAGAAGAAAGATTTAAACATCATTAGAGGATTGAAATTTTTTAGTTATTTGGTTTCCAACAACAAGATCCATGTCATGGTTTCCCATCCTAGTACTAAGGAGTTTCTTTTAAGTAAATATCTCAATGAAAAGAGAGTTGGGTGGATCACAAAAGTGATGGAATATGACATTAGTATTAAGGTAACCATCTTGGTAAGAGGGAAAGGTCTATGTGAGCACTTAGCATTTGACTTTCAAGATCCAAAAGAGCAATCCTTGGTAAATCAAGTTCAAGATCAGCCAACTAATCAAATGCAAAATCAAAGTTGGACACAAGACATCATTGGTTTTCTTCAAAATGGTGATTGTCTCAATGGCTTGAAAAAATATCAAAGGAGGTATTTTAAGCTGAAAAATATCCCTTATTGTCTTGTGGATGGAATTATCTTTAAAAGAGATGTGAATAATGTGTTGCTAAGATGCATTAGCAATAACCAATTTGATATGCTACTAGAAAAGTTATATAATGGTGGAGATGGTTGTCACTTCTCTCCTAGAATAATAGCTACAAAGTTAATGAGAGCTGGTTACTATTAGCCTAGTCTTTTAAAAGACTGTTATCATTGGGCTAAGGTTTGTCCTCAATGTGCTTTATTTATTGGAAAACAAAAACTTGTAGCTCTTTCATTGAATCCTATTCAAGTGGATCAGCCCTTTATGCAATGGGTCCTTGACTTCATTGGCATGATCAACCCTCCATCAAGTACCAGACATAAATGGGTATTGACTACTACAGACTACTTCACAAGGTGGGTAGAGGATGTTGCATTGAAGGAGGCAAATGAAAATGCTATGTTAGAATTCTATGATAGCATTGTAACAAGGTTTGGGGTTCCTCATGTCATCATTTCAAATAGAGCACTTGCCTTCATAAGTGTTAAAACTTTTAATTGGGTATCAAAGAGTGGAGTTCATTTGAGTACCTCACCTAACTAATACCCTCAAGGTAATGGATTAGATGAGTCTGCCAACAAAAACCTCATCAAGATCATCAATAGGATGTTGGAAACCAATCAAAGAACATGGCATAGTAAGTTAAAGCTAGCCTTATGGATAGACAAAATCATTCCCAAGAAGTCAATTGGTAATTCTCCCTTTATACTTGTCTATGGGAGAGAAGCTAGGCTATCCATATCATAAGAGCTCCCTACCTTAGAACTTTCACAATATCTAGAATTACTTGAAAACACTCTCATGGAGGTCAAATTGATAGAATTAATGCAGCTATATGAGGCAAGAGATGATGCACACAAATATTTGGAACACCATTAAGTTATCATGAAGAAATCCTTTAACAAAAGGACAAGGGCAAGAGTGTTTAAAGAAGGTGACTTAGTCTTGAAATGAGATGAGGACAGAGCCAAACCAGGTAGACATACAAATTTTGATACTTTGTGGAGTGGTCCTTACATCATCAAAAAGTGCAAGAAAAGAAACTCATTTCATCTATCCAAGATGGATGGAGAAGAGCTACCTATTTTAGTGAATGGGATATATTTGAAGTCTTGATTCTAGAACTTACTGGACATGTCTTGTAAATACTTTTTTTGTGTGTTTCCCTTATTATTTTGGTTTTTCCCTAAGTTCCTTGTAGCACAAGTGTTTTCCCTTCCTTGCTTTTGCTTTGTTGTGTTTTTCATGCATGTGCCCTTAGCCATGGCTTGTTCTTTTAACTCTTATTGCTTTGCATGACTCCATTCCCAATGGAAGGATTATTCATGACATAGAAGGCATGTATAATGACATAACATGCATGTCTCCCCTAGAAATCACCAAAATATTGACCAATTTTTGTCCCCCTTTTTTCAATTTTGTCCTTGTCATCCTCTTTGTTTTTTCTATTTTGCCTTTGTTATTTTACCCTTGGGTCATTTATTTCCCTTTAGGCTTGGATTTCCCTTTGTTTTTTCCTTCCCCTTCTTTCTTCCCTTCAAGCTCATTTGTCTTTGCCTTTTGGACTTATTTTCCTTGAACTTTTCCTTTAGACTTAGGTCTGAAGGATGTCCTATGTATTTATATTTCTTGAACTTTTTCAAAGGGAACTTAAGGAAAAACTTAAGGCAAATAAAAACCCAAGAAAGATAAATACATAGGACATCCTTTAGACTTAGGTCTGAAGGATGTCTTATGTATTTATCTTTCTTGGGTTTTTCTTTGCCTTAAGTTTTTCCTTAAGTTCCCTTAGAAAAAGTCTTGAAGGGCCACTTCCCTTTGAAGTGCCCTTCAAATTCTTTTGAAGGCACTTTTCCTTTCCTTATTTTCCCCCAAGTGTCCCTTTGGATTTTTTTTAAAGGGTAATTTTTGTCTAAGTGACCCTTCAAAAAAATTTCAAAGGGCACTTCGCCTTATTTCTTCCTCCAAGTGACCCTTTGTATTTTTGATGAAGGAAACTTTTCATCCAAGTGACTCTTCAAAACAATTTTGAAAGGCACTTTTTGCCCAAGTGGCCCTTTATATTTTTTTGAAGGGCACTTTTGCTTTGGTCTTTTCCTAAATGCCCCTTCAAAATTATTTTAAAGGAACATTTTTTTCCAAGTGCCCTTAAAGAATTTTCCTGAAGGGTCAATTTTGGCCTTTCTTCCCAAAAGTTTCCCTTCAAAAAAGTTTCAAAGGGTCATTTACTTTGGAAATTCCCTTCATAATTTTTTGAAGGGGCCTTTTATTCCGCTCAGGTGTCCTTCAGGAAAAGTTCCTAAAGGAAACATTGATTAACCCTTTATAAAATGCATAAAGTAAATTCCCAAAGTAATTCCTTCATGGAATTGCTTTAAGGATTTTATCCAAGCTTGATACCAAAGAAGCTGAAAGACAAAGACCGAAAGGAATCTCTTCAGACTTTTGTCTGAAGGAATTACTTCAAGAAAATTGCTCAAAACATAAAACCTGATTGAATTACCCATGACGTGCCATAAGACATCAATTTCATGCCCAAATTATTCAAACAAGAAGTGAAGTCAATTTGAAAACTTGAATGACTCTGTAGTGAAAATTAGGATTTGTCAAAGGCTCTACTTATAAAACTTTTATAAGGAACCCTAAAGAACTCAAATGAGCAATCAAGGAGTATAAGGACTCAAAAAACCCAAAAGGGTCTTAAGCAAAGCAAAATCAAGTTTTCAAAAGCATTTTTCTTATAAAATTTTATAAGTAGAAGCAATGAAAAAACCCAAAAGAGCATGCAACCTTGATAGTGAAAATCAAGTTTCCCAACATGCTTGAATTATAAGTTTTATAAGTAAAGCCATTTAAAAAACCTAGATGGGTCTACAATGAAAATCAAGATTTGTTAAAGACATTAATTATGAAGTTTCATAAGTCATGAGCAATGGAAACCTTGAATAAAATGAGTTAAAACAATCCTAGAGCTTAAATGGATATGCAAGTGGAAGTCAGACTTTCAAGGTTGCTTAGCTCAACAAGCTTGGCCTAACAACATGGTTCACAATGAATGATCAAGTAAATCAGAAGCTACTCAGTGACTTGTTAGAGATAGATGGAGGATTATCCATTGGTATCCATACCAAGAAAATAAATGACTCAAAACCATGATCTAAGTCATTCCTTGAGGACCAATCAAAAGGGAAGGACAAAGCCAAACTAAATGAAATCAACTTTTTTATGCCATTGTGTAAATCAGCAAGCCAAGGAGGAGCGGTTGGGTGCTAAAAGAGATTTATAATATGTGGCTCCATTGATAATGACCATTTTTGGTGCCTTCCCCAAGTATCTCATTTCTATTAGCAGCCATTGGGAAGCATCTTTGAGGGGCAAGCAAAGGGCATTCAAGATAGTGACATGGATCAAATAGAATGCCAAAATAAGCAACTTTGGTAGGGTCAATTATAGCCAAGGATGACAACCTATAATATAACTAATTTCCTTCCTTTGGCACCAAATGCCTCCTTTCTCTCTCCATCTTTTCTATAAATAAGACCCTTGGGCTATTGTTAAATCATCCAGATATAGTATGGTGAAGCCCTATTGTTTTATTTTTCCATTTTCTTGCCTTTAAGAAAAGAAACATTAGTCTATCCCCTTTTTAAGTTATGGATATTTGTATAGGTATGAAAGATATATAGAGTGACATCAAGTGATTTTTTATCCTTTCATCCTTTTTCCTTCATGCTTTTGAACAAAGAGTCAATCTAATAGGTCATGTAGAGTGCATTTTATTTGTATGAGACCTTGTATGTGTAACCCTTTTCTGAAACATACAGGTTATTTTTTAGTCATTTACCTTGTTTAATCTCATTAAAATTTCTCTACATTGAAATACTTATGTTTGAATATTTTAGAGCTTGAGGTATAGACTATATTCTATTGTATTGTGCACAAGTATAGGGCATACACATATATACTAATTCTTAGTGTATCACCATTTTAGACTTAGCTTTTCATTTATGCAAACTTCTAACTCTTTTCATTCATACAAGTTGGTTCAGTAGTTTTATTACACAAAAATATAATATAGGGAGTTATCCCTTTCAACCTAGAGGTTCATTTCCACTTATAGGCACACCCACAAGCTTGGAAATGTCCCAATGTTGCCCGAATTTGGAGGAGGCCTGAACAACCCTCTTGTAAGGTGCAAAATTTGGAGAAAACAGTTATGGTGAGACACAATGAGTAGAGTAATGAATTTTTAAATAAATAATAGGCCAAAAAAATATGGATTAAAATTAGACAATGGTATATGAAATAATGTTATGGATGATGCCCAAGTGATAGGGCATGTGGTGATGATGGATGTTGATGATCTCTTGAAAATAGATGAAAGGCTAGTAAGATAGATGAAAGTGATCAATGGGTGGGTGATGAGGAAAGAGGGGTTAGGATGAAGTATTTTATGATGAATGGAGAACAAGATAATAATAAAAAATATGAGACTAACCCATGTACAAGGCTAAGCCACTTGACCTAACACTTTCATTCTTTGATTTTTGATGATGATGGATTAATTTTACAAAATTAGGGTAGAAATGGAAAGTGTACATCTTGATATAAGATGCACACTTTGATTTTACAAAAACATTGTGGATTTAGGAATGAAATATCCTAGGAAAATTTCATGTTTGGATTTAGGAAAAATCTATCCCAATGATGAGCTGCACACTTAAATTGCCTCAAACAAGGTAGAAAATGTGTTCTCATAATGGATAGATGATTGATTATTTAAGTGATTGATTGAGTGATTTACAAGCACATATCAAGGATTTAACTAATTTCATGGATTAATGATGAGATGATCACAATAATGGATGATTAGTAGATAAATAGAATTTGATAGGTTGATGTATAAGTATGTGATGATGGTATAATAAATTTTCAAATAATGAATAAGATGCAAAAAAACTAGGAACATGAGGATGCCACGAGCGATGTAATAATGAATTAAGAATTATGTGGTTAGACATGGGTAATTAATTAGAATAAATGATGGAAAAAATAATAATAATGGGAATGTAAATGTAAATAAGATAAAGAATGGCTAAAGTGACCTAAAAAACTCCATGTGACTAAAAATTTATTATATAGTCTAAATGGACCTCAAGATAATGTAGTTCTCCTAATAAGGGAGTAATGATGATGATAAATTATGATTAGACTTTGATTGTGTCAAAATTAGATAAGATGATTTGATTTGAAAATAAATTATTAAGAGATGGATACATTTTTTAATGGGATACACTATCATTTTAGCATGTGTTACCATGTATACTTTTCAACTTGATTTTTTGTATTGCACATGATTATGTACCTTGATATTAAACACCATGATAACATGATAATATTTTTCATAGGGAGTGGCCCCTCATCTAATAGATAAATGAAATAAAAACACCATTATATTAAAAAATCATGATGTTATTTTTATGAGCTGATGGATGGATTCAAGTGTAGGTACATGATAGGAGGCACCATGATATGGAAAATCTATGATGACCTAATTGTCCCATGCCTATGGATTGACAACAATAAAATTAAAATAATAAGAAAGAAAAAAAACACATACAAAATTGAAAAACTAAAGCAATAAAAATCATCTTGTCACTAATCATGTCAAAATCCATGTGTGAAAGCTTGATGATATTGATAATCGAATGGTTCCCCAAGAAAGGATACATGTAAGGAGATGGATTTCGGAAGGAAACATACCAAAAAATATAGAATGATTTGATTGAAAAGTAATTAAGGATTTGGACTATATTTAGGACAAGATAAATGTTTTTGGATTGTGTGGCTTTATATCTCTTTTTATTATTTTTTAGATTTATAATATTTAGGGATTTTTTGGATTATATGATGTTTTGCATTTTTATTATTTTATGATGTTTTTGGATATTTTATATTATTTGATGTTTAGTATTTTTATAATATATATATAGAAGGGGTCACAAGAAAAGAAAAAAATGTTCTATATATATGATGGTAGAGGATGCATGATGGAACAAATTCTACATGATGTTGGATGTTTAGGGATGTGGACAAACTAGGGACAATGAGGAATGGATTAGAGATCTCCAAGGACCATTTCACATGAAAACCAACAATCCAAACTTTAAAGTTTTTTCAATAATATATGCCATTATGGTTTCACAACAAGTTTGAAGACTTCTTCCACGTCCTTATCAAGGTCTAAGTGGGAAGAAATGATGGACACAAATAGGATGGATAAGAGGATGGATACAATATGAAAATTTTGATAGATATGATGCATATCATTAAGGATTTTTATGGGTAATATGGTTATAATAAGATGGATTTGATGCAAATGGGGTTGACCTAAAATGTTCAGGTGCTTACAATAATGGATTATTTTACACGATGCCAAAAAACTAGTTTTCTTCATGGTACTTATTGAAGGCACCATAAAAATGATTTTCACCATTAGATGAATTATTTATTATTTCCCATTTTATTTTATTTATTTTTCATTTAATTACCATAACATTGAATCCTTAGATGTTTGATCCATTGATGTCTTCAATAACTTCATTAATTTATAGCAAGGTAAATTTTAGTGGCACATATAAAAGTTAACTTGGGTTTTTTTAGCAAATCTCTAAGTATGTGTTTCAAAATTTTGGTGAAAGTTAAGAGATGATGTTTAGGTGAAAAGGTGAATGGATATAAAAATAATAATGGGGTATAGAAGATAGATATGTGTGTAATTATACAAAAACCCCAGATATAGACTATACATTATTTTTATATAGATCACACCTCTTTGTTGTCAAATGACAGAGTTGATGGTGAATGGCAACAATGCTACCAAATGACAACTATGCTATTATCTAAAAATAATATTATCAAATGATAACATTAATATCATTTTAAAATAATATTTTTGAATGATATCAATGTTATCATTTGATAGTAATATTGTTAAAAGGTATTAATGTTGTCATTTCATAACAATACTGCCAATTGAAAACAACGTTTTCACTCAATAGTGTTGCCACCATTTGGTAGGATTACTGTCAAGAGACAAAAATGATATCATTTGGTAGAATTATTATCATTCAAAAAATTTGGTGTCACTTGGAATCACTTTGTTGTCTAAAACCATATCCTGGCATTTATTTCATCCCTTTCCTACTACTTAAAGTTTCCATTATGAGTATATGAGTAGATGGCTATTAACATATAATGGTAAATAATCTCATATTGACTTTTGACGGAGTGGAAAACTAAATTTATATGCATGAAATTTATTTTAAATAGTAGGTGAGCTGACCTAAAAAACTAACTTACACCTAGATAATTTAGGCGAATCCACGTTCTTCACCACCCCCTAAAAATAGAAAAATGTCCATTTATAAATCTAAAATATTCATGAATTAATGAAGAATAGTCTTATAAATTTTACCCTAATTCCTAGATAGGTTTCTTCCAAATTGATCAAGATGCCATCATAACCCCTATGATAGAGGGTCATACCAAAAATCATGAAGTAAAAGGCATATTGGATAGAGAATTTTTATTGATTATGTGAAGGATTTGGAGGTGAGATGTGATAATGATGCAAAAGGGGATTGGGAATAACAATCTCACATTCTGTGAGACATATACCAATTAGATGTTTTGGGGATTCCCTTCCATATTTATAGTGTTTATAACTTATGATATGTAATTTTATATAAACTTTTCTGACACAAGATGGAGATTTAATTATTCCTCCCTTGGTGCCTTAAAACATTTTTCACCAAGGGATTCATTTTCTTGATTTTATAGACATTGATTTTGATTTAGGTTTCATAACACCTCAAATTAGGTTTCATTAAATGACCTTAATTTTTTACTTTAATTTTGATGTAAATTTCCCATGGCTCCTCAAGAAGGTTTTCACTAGGGATGATAATTTTTTATTCTGATTTACTAGATTTTTGGATGTTTATGATGCTTTATGATCTTTTGGCTAGATGTCAATAATGAATTATGCCATTGTTTGGTTTTTATGGAATAAGTTTGATGGTAAGTAATTCTTTAATTCCAACCATAGGTGTGGAAAATTTAATTTAAATATGGTATAAAGGATGGATGGCATTTATAAGAAGATGGGTAGAAAAACGATCCTTATAGGGGCTATGAATGAATCTTATTTCAATGTAAGATGAGAAATTCTCAGAAAATATGAAAGTGATGCTAACATCTTTACGTTGATTAGAAAATAATTTTTAGCCAGTGCCATGAGATCCTTCATGTGAATGTACATGGATAGATTCAATAATTCCTTATTCATGGAGGCCAAATCTTTTCCAATTTTAGTTCATGTTTTTGAGGACTTTACTCACTTTGGGATATTTTATACTTTGGAAATAAGTTGTGGCCCATCTCCTTGTAACTAAGTAATTTTTTTATTAATGAAATCCTCATCTATGAAGATGTTTGATTTAAAAAATGAAGTATTGATAAACTAAAATGATGTTGATGCTGATGTTGCTTTTGATTTTAAGGTTGGTGCTTATTTGTTGTTTAAGATGGGCATGTTTGCATAAATGGAATTTTGATGTTTTTTGGGTATAGGTATTGTTGTCACTTGAGGCATGTGATTTTGGGTGATGGAAGGTTTGATATGTGATGGTATATGGGGTAATATTCTAAGGATGGTGTCATCAAAGATGGGTCCACCAAATATTGGTAGTTTTTAGAGGATGAGTGGTTGGTAAAATATGGGTTGATCAAGGACAAGTTGACCAAGGATGGGTGATTGACTAAATGATTGTTCATCAATGATTGGCTCATAAAAAAATTTGTCCTTCATAAAATGTGGGTAGGCCAAAAATGGTTTATATTGGATAAAAATGGGTGATTCGACAAAAATAGGTTCATCAAAGGCTAGTTGGTCATAATTACCTTTACTTGGAAGTGGAAGATTTTGATTGTGATTTATAATGGGATCTTATTATATCCCTAATGGATTATTATTAAACTTATATGTACCTTGATGTTACATAAAAAAATATCCTTTGAGGGGTGATGGTATAATATGATTGGATTATTGGCTTTTTTATGGCTCTAGGTCTAGATTAGCTATGGATGTAAGATGGTTATATTACAAGGTGTTGGATATTATATTGGTGAATGAAGGATCAAGAAGGTATAATAGGTGAGATACATGTTGGATAATATATTGGAGTTAGTTGATCACATTTTCATGTTGAGATGGTGATGCTAGAATTAGATTGGGATTATGGGGGATATCAAGATTTAGATGGTTGCTAGTAGGTGAGGGATTTGGATATGTTATATGGGATGCCATCGAGTCTATATTGGACTTGGATTTGGATATGGATATGAATATTAATTAGATATCTTTGACATGATATGTTTTATTTTATCATTTTTATTTGGTTAGTTAGACTTGATTTAGATGGGAGAAAGGATGGATGTTTTTATTTCCTTAATCTCAATTGACAAGTTATGAGAGATTGATTGAAATATGGGGATATAATTTGATTATATTATGATTTGTTGATGTGTGGATTTAAGATTAGTCATGGGATTAATTTTTGAATAATTAATATTTGATTTTGATTAGACTTTGACTTGATTTGATTTGACATTGGAATGTTTGAATTAATTTTGAAGTGGATGGACTTGGACTTGTTTTGAGTTTGAAATGTTGGATTTTGGATGTGATTTGACTTGATTGATTGACATATTGATTTTGAATTTAAATTTGATTTGAATTGGTCAAAGATATATGTTTTAATTTTGATTTAACTTTGACTAATTATTTGACTTGGTGTTTGATTGGATGCTTGAGTTCAAATGTTTGACTTGAATAATTAATATTTTAATTTTGATGTTTGACTCTTAAAGGTTGGACTGCAATAGTTGAATTTTGAATTTTGAATAATAGGATGTGAATAATTGATGTTAGATGGATTTTATGGTATTTTTAATATTTAATATTTACAATCAGTACAAGTCTCAACAATAATCAAATAAAAGAACACAAGTGATAAACTATGTTCTTATTATAAAATTTGTGCAATGTAATTATTATCCCACACATTATCACATTATGTGGCCAATATATTGGTCTCCCAACCCTCACTCCATGTATTTACATTATGAGTATCTTTGGGGAGTTATGTTTTCCTTACACTATTAACTATTTGTGGCCAAGAGGTCTTAAACTAGGCTTAAACAAGGATTTCGAGGTGCATCCAATATAAACCTCATGATATGATGGTGCCCAAGTATATGGAAGAAGCTGATTAATGGGTTACACTTGATGGTATATCCCATTTATTCCCACTCCATCTATATTATTTTAGTAGATTTCCACAAAAAATCATTCTTTGAGGGGTGTTGTCTAGGGTCTAGGTATTGAAGCATGAAAGCCCCTCACTTAACAATGTGTGTAAAACACAACATCACTTGACCAATAATGATAACTCATTCCTCAATTTATATACCTTGCCATAATATGGCGTTGGTCCTAAAAATATGGCATGGAATCCCAATTGTTGAACCCTAAAGACTTACTCTTTGTCAAGGTTCAAGTCACATAGCCAAAAGAAAAAAGACACTAATTTTAATTCCCAAGATCACCAAAAGGTACAAGTAAATACCATACATATAATTTGTATGGAAAAAAAATTATAAATCTAATTCATTTATTATTCTCAATAATTTACTTATGATGTAAGGGAAGAAAATACATGGTTTTATGTTGCACAAATACAAACACAATAAAACAAAAGTAAAAAAAGAAACATGTTTTGTTTTATATAGCTATATCAAAATTTGTGTTCAATTATTAAACCCAAAAGTAAGTGTCAGAGTTTGTTTTGTCAATTTAATATTTGTATGGGTAGAACCTAAAATAATAAATTAGTATTTTATTTATTTATCTTTGACAATAGTAAAATATTACATTAACTTGTTAGGTCACAAAATTTCTGTTATTCCCTTGAAATAAAAATGATTATGCAAAAATACATGTCAATTATTTAAAACCCTAAAAAATACATCAATAATGAAATATATAAAATAATTATTTCAACAAAATCAGATTGATTTCACCCAAACACAATCTATTCCACCAATTTACAAATATAGACTAACAAAATAGATAATGATTTCACCAAAATCAGGGTGATTTCACTGAACTTAGCTCGATTCTATTATTCTAAAAACATGGACTATCAAAAAATATAAAATGATTTCACTAAAATCAATCTAATTTTTCAAAATTTAATATAATTCCACCTCTTTACAAACACAAACTATCATAAAAATATAAAGCAATTTCACCAAACTATATGTGATTTCACTAATGTTTTGGTTAATTTTGACACTTTGAAAAATACATAGTTAGAAAATAAAAAACTATTTCATTGAATTAATGGTGATTTCATTTAATTTTTGTAAATATCACCACTATATAAACAAATACTTTTAGAAAATATAAATAAAATTCATCAAACTATGTGTGATTTTGCCAAAGTTTTTTCAGTTCTGCCATGTCCCCTAAAAACATAGATAGAACGTGTGGAAAATTTATGTTAAAACACAATAAATTTTCATTAAAAACTATTATATTTCAATAAAATTTTAAAATATATTATATTTATACTAAAAATGATTCTACCAATTAACAAGGATATTCTATTGATTTCGTTCACAATTTTTCTAAGAAATAGAGTGATTACACTATGAGTCTAAGAACCAAAATTTCAATGGATTTTTTAATAAATTTTAGAGGAATTTTAGATAAAATATTAAATAAATTTTAGATAATCATTCTTTGAAAACTTAAAAGGTTTTTTTGGGATGTGAATACTCCCACTAGGCATGCCTTATGTATATATCAAGAGGAAATTCATTAGTAAAATCCAATCATTAGAAACATCCAAATAAAGAACATATAAGATACTAAGAAAACTTCAAAAATGAGATAACTCAAAAGAGATATCAAAGATAATAATTATCAAATAAATGTATACCTTGGGCTTACCTAAGACAAACTATAGTCCTTGATTCAATTGGATTATGCCCATAAGGATTTAGTTACAAAGGTTCATTGATATGCATAGACAATTTGGTAACACCACTTAAAAAATGTAAATTTGGTTTGGATGAGTGAGTACATGAGTTGAGGATTTAATTAAAAAATTATCAACACTTCATTTCATAAATAAGCTTATTGAGAGTGGATGGTAGCCTCTCAATTTATAGAGTTCATGATTGATGTGTACCACTAGATGATATTGAAGATCAATATATTAGTATTTGACCTCCTCATAAATGAAAGAGGTTGGGAAGTAAATTTTAGGGTTTGAATATGTAAGGTTATTAGGTGTGAAGTCACTATTCATAATCAATATTCATAAATCATTATTCACAATCATTATTCATGGTGATGTGGCATGTTAGTGATGTGGATGGTTAGTGATGTGGTAGGTTAGTGATGTGGCATGGCCCACAATATGTGGTATGGCCCATAAAGCATATTTCATGTTGAAACTATGAGGATAGATAAATAAGGTTAATTTATCCACTTAGTCACATGGTTTAGCTTTTGTGGATGCATATGAGGACATGATGACAGTGGATCTCATGATTCCATTTAGGCATGTGATTATGTGGTGTAGTTTGTCTATGGGATCTTATTAGATGAGGTTAAAAGTTGTGAATATTTTAATCCATGTGAGTGCACATGAGAAAATGGGGTACAAGGATCACTATGTTAGATTTAGGTCATATGCAAATTTAGGCATATTACTTTGGATTACACATGGATTGGTTAAGGGGGCATCATGAGATGTCATTCAATGTTTGGCTTGGTACATGGGGGAGACATGGTTCCCTATTGATGAATAGTACACCCACTTCAAGGATGAATAATTTTCTCCATTCTCTTAGTTACTCTCTCCCTCTTTTCTCTCTATGTTGTAAATTATATTAAATCATGTTTTCTCTTTGTATTTCTCATTCATTTAGTGGATCCATGTAAACTTGTTCTTGCATGCTTGGAGGTTGGATCCTAGAGGCTAAGTTATGCTTGGATCACAACTTGAATGCTTCAGGTATAAGTATTAATTGATTATTATGTTATCATTAACAAATTTTTTATAGGATCTATTGTAGAAGAGAGAGTTTTTGAAGTAATGAAGTGTGGAAGCCACCATTTGCCTTGTGGTTTTTTCCCTTTTTGATTTTTCAAGGGTTTTACATGTACATATTTTCTAATGTGTTCCCTCTTGTCTCTCATGTTTTGTATCTTATTTTTATTCTACATTATTTAATTACATAGTATGATATATCTTATTTATTCTAACATGTAGTATCAAAACTATTTTATTCCTAACAAAGGTGAGGAATGGGCTTGGTAAGAGTTTATCCCAATGCCTTGGACTTGGTGAAGATTGACTCGGATATCATGTAAGACTTAAGATTTGGGGATGTGATAAAATGGTGAGAGGATTAATTAGATTTATTGATTTATAAAAATAGGGATATTACACATTCCATGGATTTTCCCATTAAGATGAGATTATCTAATTAATAGAGGTTAATTAACTAATGTGATGTGATATTATTTTTAGATGTTTTTTATATGGTTGTGGATAAAGGGATTAATTGGCTAGGGTATGAATGGTGATTTGGATTAGTATGTTAGGTCAAATATAAGAATGATTAAATGATTTTATGATGATGTTAGTGTAGATAAAAGGATAATTAAAATCAACACAAAGTGTCTAGTTTTAGGTGTATACATCAAGTTCTTACTTTTATACACAACCTACTATCACCTCAAAGAATGGTTCATTGACATAATTGTCTATAATGAATGACATTTTTTAACACACTTGGATTGAACCACCTTCATCACATATTTGAGGCCAAAATAAAAAACTCTCCTTGTGAATATTTTTCTAAAGTCTTTCCATAATTAAGATCATATGTCCTCACTTATTGGATCATACTTACCTGAATCATATGTTGAATCTACATGTGATTTTATTGACCTTATAGTGCCATGATCAATATCAAAATCATCAAGTATGTCATTTTTTTTAAATTTAATTTTATTTGTGTTCTCATTCTCCTCTTATTTCATGTCTATCACCTAATTTATCTTCCTCTTATCCATCTTCCTTTGATTATACTTCTCCTACATAATTTTCATCGCTATCACTAGTGTCAATCTCCTCTTCCTTTCTACCATATTCTTCCTCTATATCTTGTAGGCTGACATCATTTAACCCATCAAGTCCCAATTACTTTTATGGAAATTATATTATTTCACCATTTAATACATTTACATGTTTTTATGTGCCTATATCCACACATATGGAGTCATATTGTAACATGATATATTATTCCAAAGTTCCTTTGGAGTCATATGTTTCTCCTTAGTCATGTGAGACATCATCTAAAGGGTTACTTATTGAATAATATGCCTTAGGTTCTTTTACAGTTGGGTATTATAGCTTTGAAGAAGGCACATTGATATATTTTGTTGTTTCTACCTCTATTTAATGGTGGATAAGGTTTTGAGGTGACGGAGGCATGGATTCATGTGGTGAAATATATTTTCTTGAAGGAAAAAGTGTGGGAAATTGATGGGGAAATACATGTGATATGGGTTTTTTTAGTGCAGATAGAGGTGGCATAGGTTGTTTTGGTGTGGTTTCCTATGTGGTGTATTAGGATTTTTTGTTATGGCACAAATTGTCACTTATTATAAATTGACACATTCTCCTCATCCAATTTTATGCACTATGACCCTTTAGCTTGAGGCTTAATTAACATAGTGTGATTCTTGCCTTGTGATTTAATGGTTTTTTACTAGAGACACTTTAGTATGAAGCTAACCAATTTGCGTAGTCTTAATTTTCTTAGCACTTAAAAGGATCTCCCCATTAGCTTACTTATCCATTTCTAGATTGAATTAATGGTTCCTCTCAGCATCCACATATTATTTATCCTACTCTAGCTCTTGCTCATCTTGGCATGTACATTTATTCTTATGTAACTTGAGTGCTTATGAGATATTAAAATAATATTTTCCTACTATCTCTACCAAATGAGGATTATTCATAGTGGATTCATCATTTAAATTTTACCATCATTGAGTGTCTAAATCCCTCAATATTTTAATATCACTATGATATTTTAATATAACTCTGATGATTATAATATTTCCATCAATCTAAAAACTATTTACTTTCTTTTATTATGCATTTTCGCCTTCTTTACTGCATTTGAAAGTATCATGCCAAAACATCGTAAGGCAATTTTAACTAGTCATACATGTTTTTGTTAGTTAGGTAAATTTTATCAAGTGAATGGTTCCTAGTCATGGTAAATTAAAATTAATCTCTATATGCCTTAATAAATATTCTTGGTATGCACCATTCATTACCAAAATCTAAAATTATATTTTCAAACCATTTGTTCATAATTATCTTTTAATATGTCTTATAGATGCAAATGCATAAATGACCTTGGTATATTTTTATGGGTGGTTTGTTATAAAATGGATGGAACCAAATTTATTATTCATAACCATATAGGATGCAAATCTCATACATCAATAGAAAATAAGTATTGCACCTAATCTAAACATATCCATAGTTTTTGGGCTCATTTAGTAATCTCAATAATATCATCACTAATATATTTGGGAATGTTAAATTGTAAATTATTTGCACTAATCAGTGTGTGATATAAAGTAATGACCATTTAATACTATCCCACCTATTATCTCTAAACAATTTTTTAATTTCTAGGCACATGACTACCCTGGTGACTATATCATCCACATTCTTAACAAGAAATGTATATTTTTCCTTTTTATATTTTAATGGACACATTTTATATTTACTTATTTTTCTTAAACATAAATTTCATTCCTCTCCTAAGTAGGGTAGGCCTATATATCTACTTATGCTCTTTTTAAATATATTTATGATGCACCAAAATAGAACATGTCCTCATGAATGCGAGAGATAAGGAATTAGACCAAATTATCCATTTTATTGAAAAATGATAGCTTAAATAACCATGAAACAAAAAATTTATATAGCACTATATTTATTCATGCATTAGATGTCGTCAACCCATCTATTCCTACCCTTTCACTCTTCACTATGTAGTGATTATTTAAATTTATCTCATTATTACCACTTGGGGGTTGTAATATTATTTTTTCCATTCACCCACCTTTGATACCAAATATTCTCTTTGAAAAAAATATTTAAGGTATTGCATTTATGAAAATTGTGCTTATATCTCTTCATTTTTTTATAGTCTCTTCCTCCATGATAACTAGGTTACCCCTTCAGCTTTGTAAATCACGTGAACTTTTTACTAATCAATGCCATATCTATTGAATTCTTTTTAATTAGTGACCTTATTATAAATTAACTCTAAAATATGAATGCGGATACTTTAATTGAGGAATTGTGTGCCCCAATTAGTATTGAGCTTGAAGGGACACTTGTATTTACTTATAATATTATCCTAGATGAAATGTGTTATCATAATTATAATATAATTATTAGTTGGAATTGTCTCTACCCACATTATCATATAATATGTGGTATTGATAATGTAACATGTGTCAGTACTTTTTACGATTAGAGAAATAAGTCTCAAAAATTAGTTGCCCACTTTTCAAATGGATCCAAAGTACTGACAAAAAACAAGGGCATTTTTTACATCCAACAAACCCCCATTCTTTTTCAAAATAGGGACACAAATTTCATTTGAATAAATTTGTAAATAATTAGGGATGTCATGATGTTTAAATTTTGATTTTGGTGGTCCTATGATATTTCTAGTCTAAAAGTGTTGGCTAAAAGATGATCTCATAAATGAATTATAGTTTAGAGTATGTAGATAAAAAAAATCTTTGAACCTACTCATGCAAATTTGTTGTGATTTACTATGCCTTGACCCATTTTGGTGTTATTTTGGAAAGATTGCACAATTAGACTTGTGGGTATTATAAAATTAACTTCATTATTGATTTTAGACTTTCTCATAACATTTTTTTCTTGTTTTACTTAGTTAAATATTTTTTTATGTGAACCCTAATTTATGTAGGATTCATGTTCATATGAACTATGTTTTAATATTATGAGAGTCTATATGTATCAAATCATACTAAGTGTTTTAATCTCATTTGACATGTACTACATAATTCTTTTCATTAAAATTTTCAACTGTGTGACAATGAACCATTTAGAACATGGTATGTATTCAACTTATACATGTCATATTTTCACAATATTCTACCTTCACAATTTTAATAATCTAAAATTAAAAATAAATAATTTTCAATAAGTTTGAGTTAGTTTTTTCATGCCACTTGTCACATTATTTCACTCATGTATTCTCATAGTCTATCAAAATGACATAGACCAAATTTTAAGAATAACATTACAATGACCTAATTTGAAATATATGTGTCACATTCTCATAGTCTTACTACCACACATAGTTTGGGTTAAGATATAGTATAAATAAAATTAATAAACAAATAAAGTGTAGACATGTAAAATTAAAATTTAAGTTAAAATCATGCACTTATGACCTTTATTTTACACACTTAATTTTATACCTATCTTAGGGCCCTTTTTGATCACTTTCAACCACCTTGTACACTCTTTTATTTTGATATATGAAAACCAAATGAACTTATCCCTATAATTATCAACCTTATACAAATTTTAATACATACCTAACCCTCAACATGGTAAAATGACCCATTAGATATTAGTGCCCTAAGGGACAAGAGTGCACTACTCTAGTATCCTTCCCCCCTATCCTATCTTCCTACCAAATAATGACTAATATTACAAATTTAAAGCTATATGAATGTCAACCCATGTCCCTAATGAGACCCATTCAAAGTATTTTGAATTATATGACTATATAAACACTTTTAAAACCATTTTTCACATAATAGGCTTTAACATAAAAAACACCAAAATCACACTTATACATTAAGAGTAGAATACCTATTTATCCCAATTTTTATTGCATATAACCATATTATCCTAGATCTCAAGTTTGAATACATTTTATAGGTCACAATTCATGGTTAAGGTACTTAATCACATCAATATTGCATTAGCATATATCATATTTCACTAGTTATTCACACACCACCATAAAATGGGATAACTACGTGAAGTTTGATCTATCTTTAGAGTATTGTTATGTAGGTAGTGCTCAACACATGGGGTGTTAAGGTCTCTCCAAAATTCAACTAATGAATCCTTATTACCCATTGATTTGAATTGGTCTTCCCATGTCAAGGAGCTAGGTTTTTTAAATAAATATAGTTACATAATGGTCTCTACAAGTGATTGTAAGCTCCTACACCAAATATAGGATATATAGGGGAAGTAATAGAGAACCCAAAAACCTTAATTTTCCCATTACACATAGAAAGGAGTGCCCTAGGTTGGATAAGAAGACCACCCCTCTAATGTCCAAAACTATTATCTAAGCTCAAATACAGTTTCAAAATCTTGATACTAGTCACCAAAACCTATTTACATAATAAATATCAGATTATGATTCCTCACAAATATATAGTTATGATTATTCCCAGATATATAGTTTATAATTAAGTCTTTGTTTTCTCATTACACTTTGTTATTTTTTGTAATTTTCCATTATACCATAGTTCCAAATCAATTAATGTTATCATTGTTATATTTATTATATTAATTTTGCATAATAGTTTTATTATTTAAGGTTTTCACACAAATCCCAAATTTGATAAAACACAAAGAAAAACTAATGGAAGATAAAACCAAAAAGAAGAAAAGTAAAATGAGAACCATGAACATTTCTCAAATATTTAGCTTTTCATTGTTTGTATAAAACTCTATGTTTAATAAAAAGGAGGGGAATATTTTATATATCAAATTCAAGGAATTACATCTCTTTTCCTATTGGTTTCACAAAATGCGGCATTTAATAATGGTGACACATGTGGGTAGGTAAGATTTAATTGCATACTTGGACATGTGCACACTCTAACTATACACTAACTAACCTTAGTATAAAATCTAACTGCCTAAGTCATCTTAACTAAAGGTGAACAATAAATATTTTAACCAATACCCCCTTAAATGAAAATTAGGGAGGTCCAAGGAAAAAATATAGAGTCTTATAATCCTTATAAAATATATCTTGAAAAAAATACTTGATGCCATGTACCTATGTACAAATATCAACATAATTCAATGCTCTCAATAAATTAGGTATAAAGGTTTCAAGGAAGCATTGCATTCCCATACCTAAGGAATATGGTGATATAAATATATGTCTATAATGAGATGAAGGAAAAATACTAAAGAATGTAATGTTATATAATAGTGGTGAGGTTCATAAGAATGTAAGGTGGCATAATCAAAACTCAGAAGATGTTTTGTAGAATAGAAGTCAACACATAATGAAAACTCATGATATATGCATGAGTGGTGTAAATCCACTACTCAAAACACTAAAATTTTGTGGTATTTATGATATCATAAAAAATTGTTGGCTCAAATATGATGCTCTTAATTTTAATACCATTAAGGAAGGCTCAAAGATAATGTTTTAAATTTTGATATCATGAAAGATGGCTACCTTTGGGTAATTCTAAATCATAGTTAATGTTAGGAATATAAGATGTCATTCACAACATGATAAGTTCATATTGTCATGGAATGTATTAGAAATATATAAAAGTACACCAAATAATTTCATTTAAATATAACACATACTAAAATATTGATATGGATTATAGTAAACAATGTTCCTATAAGATACCCATGGAAATATGAGGAAATTGAACTCATTTTTATTCTAAAATAAATTAAATGCAAGCGCACATAAATATGTTGATTTGTATAAAATAATCTCTCTTATAAAATTTAATGACGTGATTGGAATGGGGACTCAATTATCTCAAATTAAATTTCATGATTAGAAGTGGCAAGGTAAACTAACCACTGTCTACTCAATATGGAGAATAAACTCACAATAATTTTAAAAAATCCTACACAAGTGGCCCAAAATTTGCTAATTCAAACACTTAGAAATCAATACATTTTGAGGATATAAAAAGTCACAAAGAGTTACCATCATGTAAAGTGTTTAAAAATACAATGAATGAAGTAATTGTCTTCTTGAGTGGCTAAAAATACACTAATTGAACAACATCTTCAAAAATACATGAGACTTGCCAGAAAAGGTGTCATGTGAAAAGAGACAATAAATTTTTTCAATAGGGTCCTAGCAATGAGGCCATTTTAGGTACCATTCATGAGGTGAGAGAAAAAATAAAGTGCCTTTTCAAATCTAATGGATTGTATACAATATGAGAGAGATTAAAAAACTATAAATTTTTATTATGGGATTATTTGACCACCTATCATACTAGATCCTATTCTCCAATCTTCAACAAAATTATATATATAAGAATGTGTTGTAAACCACAATAAAGGAATAATTGAATTTCATAAATGAAATAAAAATGACCTTGTAAATGTCTCATCAGGAAAAAAATAACACCCTCCAAGTGTTATAAAATTTCCATGCCTGAAATCCACTAAAGAAAAATGCATAACCCTAATGGACTCAAACCTAATCTATAGTTAAATATTATAATTAATGGCTCATCACAAGTTAATAAAAACACAAAATTTGGTCCTAAAACATGCCAGATGAGATGAAAAAATTATTTTCCTTCCCATTGGATCATTTTTGCCCCTATGAAGTTTTTATATCTATGTAGTGTTAGAGTATGCATTTCATGTGTATTTCTCACATTTGCTAGTGTCTTAGTTAGATATTTTATCTTCTAGTGAGTTTGTTTTATGTGATATTTTAGCACACATAAGCTATTTTAGCTAGCTATATGTTTCACCTCGAATATACAAGCAAGTGCCTTCCTTTGTACTAACATGCTTTATCATGCTTCATTTCTAAATAATATATGATCTACCTTGTTTTTGCATATCATATCTACAGGTTCCTTTATGGTTTTTTGTTGTTAACACTTTAGATTATTTTTGGGTTGGAATGTCTTTACAATTCTTAACATGGTAACAGAGCCCTAAAGAATTTTTAACCATCCATTAGCTTGTAATTCAGATAATTTTATTTCACTTCCCTCTTGTCACTACTTCTTTCCTTGTTGCAGAGAAAAAGTATAGAAGAGAGGTGTATGAGAAGATATTGGTTCCCTTTAGTGCTTCTTTTCAAAATTTTCAATGATTTTGAATCTTTTCATTTTTTTAAGCTCTTGTTTTCAAGCCATTGATCGTAGAAGATTTGATTCCTTCACTTGAAAGTGGTAGAGACTTTTTGAAGTTTTTGTTTTTTTAAAGATTTTGTTGCTTCAAAAGCAATGAAAATGTCATATTGTCTTTGTTTGTTTTAGATATAAACTAAGATTTTTTATTTTATTCTAAGATATGAAAGCTTATTTATGTTTAAGAGAATAGAGATGTGGAGGTCTTTATTATGTTGTTGCATTAGATCTCAGAGTGAAGTTTTATGATTTACAAACTTGATGCTTTTGAGAGTTTTTTAGTTTTTAAAATAGACGTTGTTTCTTATTAAAAGTTTTTAGATATGTGGCTTTGACATTTTTATTTATTTCTAGTTTGGCATTGAAGTTTGTTGCTTTAGATATGCCTACTTGGAGAGAAGAGGCATTGGATTTTATGAGGAATATATATTAAATCATCAAATTTTTTTGAGCCATGGCATTGGTTTGAAGATCTGCATTTGGCATCATTTTTTGCTACCTGAGTGTATCTGCCAAGTCATCTTAAGTTTTGGCATTGAATTTTGTTGTTTTTGATCTTTTGCAAGGTAGATAAGCCAAAGAGAGAGGAATTAGAGCATAAGGCACTTAATTATTTCACCTTGGAATTGAAAGAGGTTCTTTTGAGAGTTTTTAGCTTGCAAAGAAAAGTGTTGATGTTTTATTTGACCTTTTTCTTGTTCTAGATCTGATTTTGGAAGCCCAAGTTTGTTGCTAAGCATTAAAATATTTTATATTATTGTGTTTAAATACTAGATCTATTTTTCACCTAAAAGTTTCCAATCTACAAGGTAGGCATCATTTTCTATATCAGTACCATATTTCCTTTCAAATATTTCATCAAATTTGAAGAAAACTTATCATTAGATCATTTTTTGCTAAGTTGGATCTACTTGTGCGAGATATGGAGTTGAAAACAACATTATTTTCCTTTTTCTCCTCTCAAAATAAGTTGTCCATTAATTTTTTGCTTTTATGAGGCTATATTTTTGTCTTAAGAGGAATTTCATCTCACTTGCACTATTTTTAATTGTATAAATGCACTATTTTTATAAAGTGCCAAAATTAGAGGGGGTTCTTATAATATAATATTTTGGAGGGTTGTCTCAGTACTAATTTTGTGCACCTTTTTACATTATTTCTACTCTTAGTGATTAGTTATCATAGATTATAATTATGGTGTTAACCATTATGAGCCTTTGACTACACATAATTACCACATATGGATACCTCAAATAGAAACAATCATAAAGTACAAAGGAATATGATCCCTAATAAATGAAACATAACCAAGTTCACACAAGAATTTGAAAATGTTCAGCATCAATGTAAGTTTGATGAATGTATGGGCTTAATTGAGGTATATGTGAGTGATAGTCTCTTGTTTCATTTTTATGGATTTGATTCTCCATTAAAAATGTGGACCAAGTTAAATGGTTTGTTTGGGAAAGTAGATCACTTGAGAATGATGTAGCTTGAAGTGGATCTTAATTCACTAAATTTAGATCACTTTAACTCCAATATAGACTACCTCATAAAGTTTAAGGATTTCTTGACATAATTAAAGGGGAGTGAATGAGATAAAAAATATGAAGGGTGTGTGTACTTGATCTTGTCTAAGTTAAGTGGCCCATTCCAAATATTTTATTATACCTTTTTATCTAGTATGGATGCATTAGGTACCACATTCAAAATGCCAAATTTAGAGTTGTTTTATGAGAGACTCTTAGAGAGGAATCCAAATTGTCTCACCTTGAGTATTTCACCTCTCAAAAAGTATTAGTGGCCTCACATCCTAAGACTAAGGGAAAATCTAAGGATAAGAAGAAGAACACTCCTCATCCACCTCAAAATTCACCTAAGCCCAAAAATTCTACATCTAAACCCAAACCATCTTCCAAATCCAGGAATAATTCTAACCTATCTTGATCTTATTATGGGGGGATTGACCATTAAGAGTCTAGGTGTTTCAAAAGAATACAAGCCTTTAAGGATGTTAGGAAACAAAAGATATGTATATATATATATATATATATATATATATATATATATATATATATATATATATATATATATATATATATATCCACTCCTTATCCATCTCATGAGTATGTAAAAACACTTAGTGTTATCAGGAGATCATAGGTACTTATTTCAATTAGTTGGATTCTAGATTCTAGTGCTTCACACCATATGATTCTACCAAGGAGTCCTTTATATCTCTTGGTCTAAGTTCTACTTCCAACATTGAGGTTGGAGATTCTTCCTTCATTTATATTAAGGGGAAGGGTGGCATACATATAGATGGTGGTTGCATCAATGATGCATTATATGTTATAGACATCACCACCAATATACTTTTAATGGATCATATTTGCCATTCTAATTAGGGAAAGACAATGAATTTCATGCCATAGGGTGCTAAAGATCAAGATTTATTATAGCCAAATACACTCATTACACATGGTGTTATTCATAATAGTTATCAACTTTACTATTTTTAGGGTTTTGATAATACTTCTACTTTAGAGATGTGTTTAATTTCTCATGCAAATTTTGAGATTCAACTTTGGCATGAGAGATTTGGACATCTCAATTATAGATATTTGAAGGAGTTGATCACTCATAGTATTGTATAGGGTCTTCTTATAATTTCATGTCTTGATGGAATTTGCTCTAGTTGTTTATTAGGGAAACAACACCAGGATCCATTCCTTAAGGGCATGTCCACAAGAGCTTCTTCACCACTTGAGCTTATGCATAATGATTTGATATTATTTTTGACTCCTTTAAATGGAGCTAAGTATGTAATTACCTTCATTTAGAATTTCTTGAGGCATACTTTGGTGTATTTCCTAAAGTACAAGAGTGATGTCTTTGCTCACTTTAAATTATTTAAGTCTTTGTCAATAAATAATCATCAAGTTACATTAAGAAGATTCATATAGATAATGGGGGGAGTAATTTATTTGAGAGTTCATTAATTTTTTAGCATCCCATGGTATTGTTCACTAGCATTATATTTCACATACTCCATATCATAATGGCTTAGTAGAGAGGAAGAACCAAACTCTTAAAGAGATGGCTAACTGCATGATGCATTCATGGAATTTACCTCATATTTATTGGGTAGAGGTAGTTAATTATGTGAACTAAAATCAAAATCACACACTACATCAAACACTTGAGCATATGACTTTGGAGGAGGCATGGTCTAGAACCAAGCCTGATGTCTCATTTTTTTGAGTCTTTAGGATCCTTGCTTGGGTGTTTATACCAAAAAATAAAAGGAAAGAATTAGATAAGAAGAGAAAAAATTTGATATATGTAGGTTATTATGAGGACATGAGAGCTTATCATTTTTAGATCCTAATACTCATGATGTTAATTTCCAAACTCATACACAATTTGATAAACATTTCACATCTCATGATTCTTCATCTTATTCCATGCCTTCTTCTTCTTGTTTTCATGATTCACCTCCTCTTAAGGATTCATTCTTTGAAGAGCTAGTTCAAGATATTCCTAAGGAGGTCATAGAGGATGAGGATATTATTTACATCAATGTTTCCACTATGCCTAGGTGGGATTATACTATAGTTTTTGAGTTAACACCATTCATATAGTATCTTCCACATACTCGACATCATTATGCATATTCTACAAGTACTAGAATTTTGTGTCAAGCATTCTCTAGGGATCCACAATATTTTTCATAGGCACATGGGATATAAGAGTGGGATGATGAGATTAAATATGATTATTCTTCATTTATGAAGAATCACACTTTGGATTTGGTCACTCTTCCTAAGGGAATAAATTTGGTTAGGTGAAAATGTATTTACCACACAAAGTATGTAGTTGATGGGTCAAATAACAAGTATAAGGCACATATTATTGCAAATGGATTATATAAAGTTTAAGACATTGACTATTATGATAATTTTATACCCATTTACATTATGGATTCTATTCACCTTATACTTTCTCTTTTTACATCATAGGGTTGGCTAGTATATTAGATGGACATTAAGAGTGATTTTTTTGTATGGAGACTTGGATGAGGAAATCTACATGGAGTAGACTACTAGGTTTGTTCATGATTATTATCTTATTTTATCAACTTATGAGGTATTTTTATGGTCTTAATTAGGCACCTCAGGCTTGGTATGAGAAGATGGATTCATTTCTTCTATATGCTAGCTTTGTTCATTGCCACTTTGATCCCATAATGTATATTCATCATATTATGGAGGGCATTATTATTCAAGTCTTATATGTTAATGATTTACTTCTCATAAGTAGCTCTTCATCTTAGATTTAGAATATTCAACAAGTAATTTCAACACTGTTCAACATCACAGATCTTGGCCTTATGCATTTTTTCCTTAGTCTATAGATCTCACAGTTAGATATAGGGATCTATTTAAGTTAGAAGAATTATACCATTGATATTTTTCAAAATTTTGGCATGGATGATTACAATCCAAGTCCTTGTCATTTTTAGTCTAGAGTGACTCTCATTGCCTCTTGTTCTACTCCACTTTGTGATTCTACATTGTATAGGTAAATGGTTAGGAGTCTTATGTATTTGACCCATACTCACCCCAACATTTCATTTACAGTTAGGCTTGTATCTAGGTTTGCCCATAACATTCATGGTTGATCTCATAATCAAAGGATATTATCAAATTCCATATCCCACTACTTTATACACCAATCATTTTTATCAAAATGGCTCACAAATAAAAAAATTAAGGGAAGTATTGAAGGATTGGGTTGAGAAGCTAGAGAGTTGGGTTAACCAAGAAGATTTGGATAAAATTACCATATTTCAATTTAGACTAGGTTTTTGAAGTCAGATGATCCAAATGAACACATCCTATGAAGTTGTTTATATCTCACATCAATAAGGTTTAGGTGCCTCTGCTCTCCATGATTATAAATGATAAGCATGCCCCTCTCTTGGGAGATAATATCTATTTTCATATCAAATCATAGGTATTAGGATTTATAAATGGTGGTAATTTATAAATGAAATCTTATTTAGTTGATGTTTTTTATGCCACTGTAGTTTTTGATAAGATCCCATAATGGACCCTTATTGTAGGGACACCAATCCATTACAATTTTTTAAATATATATGAACATAGCTTTAGGATATTTATTTTATAAGTTTTAAATGATTTTATCTCCAATTTTACCAATCAATATGATGTAAGAACATCTCCAATGAATCAATAATATTGCATCTTCAAATAACATATTCAATAGGTCAATGAATAAAGACCAAATCTATCGGTACATGGTTATACTACACAACAATTCCATGATTATGTATGAGTGAGTCCACTTGTGTAGAGAAAGGATTGCTAGTTTTGAATCATGTTAAGGATAAGGGAGTAGAAATTTTTTGGGGCATGAATGCAACACATGCACATAGGAAATGAGAAATAAGGAACTAGAGAATAATGTATAAGAATATTTTAATAATGACATACATATTTAAAAAAATTAAGAAGAAAACAAGGGGAAAGGTAAAGGGAATGATTTTAGGATCATGTAATTTAATGAATGATGAGCCAATGTAGGATAGCATAAGGTATGGAAGCATAAGATTTATACACAGATCATATGAATCAAAGAGATAGTGAGATGACTAGTTGGCCAAAAGGATGGACACTTGATCACTTTACATGATAGGAGAGTATTTTAGCTAATGTGATTAATTTTTTTAATGAGATATACTACCTAGAATATCAACTAATGAATATTATATACATGTGGTTCAAGTTTCATAAAGGTTAAGGCTACCCCTAGGGTATGCTTATAGTTCATGCCACTGATTATAGTATCAAGAATTACATGGTAATCACACCATTTCAAGTAGTAAGAATATATTAAATTATGGGTTGAAAGTTGAAGATTAGGAGGATAAAATCTAAGCCCAGGGGTAGAATCTCTTTTGAAATGTAGATTTAGAGAGAGAGAGGTAGAGGAAATCCTAGGCTTTAATACATGTGGCTTGATTCTATATGGAGACATGACGATTCCATTATATAAATGGGATATACACCTCATTATTTAGTTTAATAATATAATAATATCATGTACATTTAATCATTTAATGAATTGTTTTATATTTCATTATGTGGCTTTAATTGTTATGTGGTAAAAAACATCCCTTTATTGGGAACCCTAATAATGACTGCATCAGTTGGTATTAGATCAAGGTTATATAACTTTATAGGATGGAGGAGGATAATAATATGACATTTTGGTGATGTAAAAGGATATCATATTTTTGATCATGGGTTAGTTATCATGGTGTTATAGGAAGCTAGCAGACCATCCAATGGGAGGTAGTAGGTAGAGTGTGTTGAAGTGTTATGAAGAACTATTAAACTAATAAATGTGATATACCTATTAGAGTGTGATGAGAATTTGGTAGACCACTAAATGGGAGGCATCTAGTAGAATTTTGTGGAGTGTTGTGATGAAAAAACAAACTACCAACTAAGGCAACTAGTGAAATGGTGAGAAAAGGGTTGGTAGACCATCAAATGTGAGGTTAATGGAAGAGATTAGCATTTTCCACTGTGTGAAGGTGTGTAGAGGTCAAATGAGTGTAAATGAGGAGAGAATTTGGAAAATTATGAGTTGGAGTTAAGAGTATCCTATGGAGGTTTTGTAAATAAAATGCTAACTTTGAGGTAATTATTACATTATAAAATAGTGGAGCATCAACCAATCATCAAATAATAGGTATTTTATGTGTTGAGAGTGTGAGGCATGGATATAAATATCAATAAGAGGTATTTAATGCATAGATAATGAGTTAATAACATTGACTAGTCATTAAAATTGAGATAGTTGAGTGTGAGAGGAAGATCATTGACTAAATCACCAAGAGGAGGTAGCTAAGCATAGAAAAGAGGGAATAAATGACAGAGTGATAAAATTAAAGAAGTTGAGTGAAAGAAAAGAAGATCATAAAACTATAAAAATTTATAAAAAGAGGTAGTTGAGTGTAGTAAGGAAATAAATTAGAAGGATGGACAGAATCACCGATAAAAAGTAGTTAATACATGGAAAGCGTCTTATCGAGAAGGGCCATCAAAATAGCTAAAAGGAATAAGTTGAGAATAAGATATGGAAATAGAGTGAGATTTTAGTCATAATCACTAGTATGGAATTAACATAGAGGCTATAATAAACCCTATGAGATGATGGAATAACCCCATAAAGGTAAGGTGGATATCATTCTATGGAGGTAACAAAACAACATGAAAATACGTGAGGTTTAGAAGTAGCCTACACAAGAGATAGGGAACCTTGAGAGAATCATAAATGTTATTATGTGCAATGTGTATAATACACCAAGAGAGGATAAGAGGATAAAAAGTGTTATTATGTGTACTATGGAGGATGCATTGGAAGAATTATTTTATGATCATTTAACTGAGAGTGGTTAATCACAATAAAATGTAGGGTGAGGCAAATTCAATTAAAGGTCGAAAGATAGAACAAGTATCAATAAAGTACCTTTTAGGAGGTACAAGGGTGGATAACCATAAAGGGGCACAAGATGGGCCATGAGGCATTATAATGAAACCTAAGGGAAGGAAGGCATATATTTCATCATGTGTCTAAACCTAAGTTATCCAAAAAATAATGGAGCAACATGTGAGGAAGCAAAGTGTGGAAAACAAGATGGAATAATGATTAAGAGAGGCTATTCTAGATATGCAAGGGTATGAATCATGTCAAGGGGAATTTTATCACAATATAAATCATGTTAATGTTCTCTTCAAATGAGTGTGTAGATAGTATTACATTTGGGAAATTTATAATACATGGGATGCATGAGATATGAAGATCAATTATCTTGTAGCTGACAAAGGTTCAAGACCTATATGGATATGATGTGTAATACATAAACCTTGTCTCATATTGACTCAAAGAGACCCAATTTTTATTTCACAAAGAAGAAAGTCATTTTCACCCATGATAAGACAATAAACAAGGAATGGAAACTAAATCAGGAATCAATCCAAGTGTGCAAAGTTAGGAGATAAATGGTAGAGAGTGGGGATCAAAGGATATCATGAGAAATTGAATGATATGACAAATATCAAGTTGAGTAAGGGGATAATATAATGGAATAAGGTCACAACATACTTGATGAGATAAATTTAAGAGGAACATCTAAGTGGACCTAGTGATCGTAAATAAAATAAGGATATACACTTAATTGGATAGGAAGTGTAGTAAGAGGAAGCAAAGAGAGATGTTATGTAAAGGGGGTTATCTCATACAAAACCTTGACTTACTATGTGTAATAGATGAGGGTAATGTAATTGTATATGGAAACATATTTATAGAGGATCTAGAACAAGTTCTAGTCAATAATAATCATATTATATTGAAATTATATGTAATTATTAGCTAAGTATAAGAGGTCCCCCTATGATGGCATGGGGATGAAAATTGGGTGAATTATATAGTCTTATTTACAAGGGTCATATGTTTATTTTGATTTTATTCAAATAATAGTCCATGAATTAGATATTTTTGATAGTAAGATGTACATAAAATGGGTGATATAGTACTTAAAGGTATATAGGGCATGCATGAAAACATGTATATGAGAAAATAAAGGGGAAATAGGTGAAGAAAGTGAGGGTAATGGTGGTAAGAAGTGAGGATACACCCATAATAATACAAAATAAGAGACAAAGAGAAATAAGGTAGGAAATTTGATGATTACAATGCTAATATTTTTGAAAAGTAGTGATGTCAAATAGAAGGTACGCATAAAAGAAAAGAGACAAAAAAATATGAATAACTTTATATTGATGTGGGTTCTATGCACACTAAATATTCTTACATGAAGGTTCATAGTGTTTTAGGGTTGGTAAAACTTCACTCTAAGGCATGAGTTGTGGGTCTCAATTTTATAAATAACTATGGGGTGGAGTAATGGTGAGAAGTGTGGTTATTTACCATGGATGGTTCAAATATCATGGACATATAAATATAAATTCTACTTGATGTGGATGGGTTGATCTAAAATAAAGTGAATCTAACCAATAGGAAGGATATAAAGAGGGAAGGGTAAGGTAAAAAGTAAGAGGTCATATGATTTAATTGGAGATTAAACCTTTTAAGCTAAATTACTATACCAGTCTAAGCACATGTCATAAACTAATGGCTATTGTGGATTATTTTAAATTAGAGAACATAATCAAACATAGTAAAGAGTCTAAGGAAGTAATTGTAATATGACTCACTAATTATAATCAAGGATGTTGTTAGTACTATATTGTTATGCATAAATGATATCACTAATAAATAGTAAGTATGATCTATAATCAAATAATTGATAAGAATAACATAATATTCAATATTATCCCTCTAAATAATACACACTCAACCTACTACAAATTTAATAACTTAATGGAAATTATTCAATGAAACATAGAAAGTTGTAGGAGATACCACGCTCACACAAACTCACAAAACAATTGTAGAAACCTTTCTTCACTTACATTAATTATCAAATTATCCTCACTTTATAATAGATAAAATTCATGTCTATATATTTGTATGGGGTTACCTCATCCTCTTAGATTTTCCAAATTTACAAATTATAAAATAAGATTGACTCCTAATTTAACATGCATACTTTACATGTTTTAAGATGTTTATGAATAAGAGTATTAATTTAGATCTATATCTTGTATATAACACTATATACATGAATCTATTAAAAATAGACTCTAGTGGTCACTTTTATGGGTTTGGATAGCATTGATAGTTAAGAATACACTTGAACTAGGCTAGAGTATAGTTGGAACTAGTCAACCATAAATATTGGGAGTAGGGAATGCTGACATAGAACTTGTGGTGTCTAAATCAAATGTGGAAATAAAATGTTTTATAATGTTATCCTAGGTTATAATTTTCAATAATTAGTCAATTGATGTATAAACAACATCATGAGATTAATGGTAGGAGAAATATTATCCAAATAATTAAAATTTGTATTATTTCCTATACTAGTTAAATCCATAGAAGCCATGGTAATTAGAAGGATAATTGTAATACTTAGTGTAATAGTTAAACCATGGGATGTGGTGACATGTGTTGAGTCCCATGGTTAATCAACCCTAGTGATCATAGGTGGAATAATTTAAGTAGTTGATGTGATCACTAAGGTGTCAATTATTATACTATTTTGGCCCACACCCCTTTCCATAGAAGGATCTTGACCTTATTTCTTAATCTACATTTATTTTGTGCCTTGAATGTAAAGAGGATTGGGGATTGAATTCTCAAACATTCTCTATATAGGAACCTTGAAATAAATATCCAATGCAACTTCTTCCTCAAGGTATTATTCATTATTTTCCTATAAATCAGGTTCTTTTTTGGCTCATATAGAGGTTCCTCTCATAAACATACTTCCCTTTATTCATCTTCTATGTTAAAGTAGGCAATTATTAGTGATATTCCCAAGTGTAAGGATGGTATCTACTCTTATTTTGTGATAGCATGAGTTTACAAAGAGGTAGCAGAAGACTTTATTACATAGGTCTCTATAGAAAGAGTAATTGTCATGTGTAATGGAGGAGGAAAAGGGGGATGGCTCACCACTAGACCCTAAAGTAGTGGAGCTACTGTAACTAATAAAGTGAATCTAAATGTGACATTTGGTATTAGGGGTGCCCATATGTCCAAATTTTGTTTCCCTACCTCCTTTGGATTTAGGATGTTTTTCAAAACCCTTGATTTCAACTGATTGCCAATTTCTTCTTCTCTTTCCTCCTTTTCTTGAGGTTTTTCAAATTGTATGGATATTTTTTCCTCTTGTTCCATCTTAAATTCATCCTATCTTTTTATATATGAATCACATTAGATCATCTAAGTGATCTTAATAGACATCTCAGCCTTTTCATCCTTATATAAACCTCAGAATCATCTTCAAGATTGAGAAAGATCAAGTCATGTTCAATTTTTTTATTCCCATAATACTACTTAAATTACATGTGAAACTTATTATCTATTGCCTTATCACCCTCATAGGGTCCATAAATATGTATTCAGACAATCCAATCCTTAATGAACCCTTATAGTTTGAAGTATTAACCAATTATTCCTAATTTTAAAACTATTAACTCCTAATGCTAATAGGTGGCTTATGATATAAGGCCAATCTAACCTTCCTCAGATTATCATCTACATTTTTAGATAATTGATAATCTATCTCCTACTCAATTAGTTTATTAGGGACATGCTTAGGTAAAAATAAGGGGACTACTAGTTGATCCAAGAGGATCTCTCAATTTGTTAAAAAATGAAGTATCCATATTCTGATCAGAACGATTGAATAGTGTATAGCTCATTGAGAGCTTTCTATCACTTTTCATAGTTTACAAAATGGACACTGTATGGAAAATATATGGTCTACTGAAGATATGATATGATAAGAAAACAAGGATGTGTCACAATTTAAATGTGACAAGTAGACCAATCACCCATTGACACATGGAATTCTATTTTTTTCATTCATGTAAAATTTTGGTTTAGTGTTTTGGTTTGGTTTTAGCCTTCGATCTTTGACAACAGTCATATGGAGAACTGTGGGCCCTACTATTGGCTCACTTGGGGCCCTCAACGAGGGTCAACACACTTTGTTAAGGAGGGATACCTTGGCCTCCATCTCACAATGCAATGCATTCAAATTTGATTTTAACCCATTATATTCTACCCACCATATGCATGTGGGATAATTGATTTAGAATTTTGAAATGCTTTGTAATATGCATTGTTAATAATTTGTAATTATCGAGCCTTGTAGCCACATGGAGGAGCTATGATAGGCTTAAGGATTCTAAGCCTTTAATACCATGTGGAAGATCGAAGACCAATTCACAACCAAATGTTGAGTTCACTGCTAGCTTGCAACTTGTTAATTCCTCAAGATTGAAGGTAGTCAAGTCAAGCTTGAGATATATGCCAAGTTTGGAGACCAAAATGCGTGCCACATCTGAGTTAACCTAACTCATGACCTATCTTCCAACGTACCACATCTTATGCCAAGAAAAATGGATATTAGTGTATATGTTAAGGTGGAAACTATGCTATTTTTATCACCTCAATCCCATCAAAAGGGGCATCAAAATTATGTAAGGAGGCCGCCTAACTATTAAAAGACATAAAAGCTGATTTTAGTTACCAATGTGGGAATAAACGGCTAAGTAAAATATTTAATGCATCACCGATGGGTTTGGAACTCGTGACCTACCATGCAAAAGAAATGTGATTTGACCAATTAATCCATGGGTTTCTAAGTGGCTTAAAATACATACACTTGTATTTAAATGTAAGCTTCTACCAACTATGTATTGGAGAATTATAGCCCAGTTTGTAGTATTTGATCATTTTAGAACTCTTAGAGGCTGAACCAGAGCTCAGAGTAAACTACAAACTTGTTTAGAAATATAATAGGTTATGTGTTGTATATTCATTTTCATATTTTGGAGTTTTGGTGACATCATTTTGAGCTATGGAAATTTCCAATTTTGATTTAGAGAAGCCCCTGCATGTGATTCAGGAAGGTGAAGGATGTGATGAGTCAGCCAAGGTCTTTTGAAGGTCTAAAACACTATTTTTATAGAGAGTAGATATATTTTATTGATTGTAAGTATTATTTTGGATTAGTTTGATAAGAACCCAAGGACGTAGGATTTTTGAACCCCATAAACAATTCATGTCTCTCTTTTGCTGATTTTGATTTTGCATTTAATTTTCAATTAATTTATAGAATAATTCAGATTTGAAATAGGAATGAAAAATTTATCAATTGAACATTTATGGGAATTTGATAAAATTAGGTGTATAAAAAATCTGACGGTTTCAATGGATAATTGATGTAAACTTTCAATTCACCTTTATTTTAGTTTTGAAACTTTATTTGAATCAGATTTTAAATCAGTTTTTAATCATTCCAAAATCTTAAAATTTGAGAATTTTTTGCTTCCAATTCACTTTAAATTTTAGAATTAAATGTAAAATATAATGGTAAATGTTTTAAAAAAGTAGTGAAGTTCGTACTGGTGTTTACAGATCAAATTTTGGTATCGAAGTAATTGATCAATGAGATTTAATTATTGGTTGTTTTTGCTTCCATTTTGCCATTTGCTTCAATTTTTACTGATTGTAAAATGGGCAAGTTGTCAAATAGAGCCAAGCTTGATGAGCTTGAAGCATATAACCAATAGATCCAGGAAGAGAATGCTTTCCTGAGAGCAAGATTATACTCCTTGGATGAGGAGATTCCTTGTTTGAAAACTAAGTTACGAGCCAAGGATGAGCTCTTGGAAAAACTATAGAATGGTAGACAAGAGAAGGATTTACATTCCACTGTAGATTCAGGCACTATGATGGATGAAAACATTATAAGTGAATGTAAGTCATTAATTGATTTTCCTTTCCATGAAGAATCTAGTAACAATGATTTTGGTAAATTTGAACAATATACAAAAGGAATAGGTTCAAAATTACTTGTTAAAATGGGATTTAATGGAAAAGGCTTGGCAAAAGATGGTCAAGGTGATCCTAACCCCATTCAGGTAGAGAATAAGATTAATCATGTAGGGTTAGGATATAGATCTAGTATTCAAAATGAAACAAGTGAGTGCTCTAAGAAAGCAGAAGCAAGATGTGCTATGGAGAAGTGTAAACCATCTTAGATGGAAGGTAAAACACATTATTTTCATCACACTTGAAATAATGTTGATTCTAATTCTACCAGACAACATAAATATTCTAACCTTCTATTCGGTTATGGTACACAAAATTTGTGGCACATATATCCATGCAACTTTTTTGGAATGTCTAATCATTGTGTAGCCAAATTTTAGAAATGTAAATATTTTTTAGGAAATATTTTGAAAGACTATTCTCTTAGATAGAGTTCTGAGAGTAGCAATAAGAGTATGTTTTCCAAAAGAGTGGACAAAAGTTTTTGTACTCATTGTAACAGAAGTGGACATTAGGCTAAAAAGTGTTGGAGACTTCAACCATCACACCATCTTGGTAATGGTAAGATTAAGATGGTTAATAAACCTATCAATAAGGTAATTAATGAATTTAAATCAACCCATACAGATGTTAGTAAATCCACTAAAGAAATCTCACCAACTAAATAGGAAAATTTAATTAAGAGGGTTGGTAAGAAATTTTTGAATTTCATGTTGTCATAATTAGTGGATTGATAATGCATTCATGTTGCAAAGCAATTTTTGGATCCTTGTTGTATGATGATAAAGGACATTTAGCATGCTTTGAATGTTGATATGGTTTATTGGAGTGGCCTGTAGAGAAAAACCAAGGGATAGGTTTAACATACTTGGATTCTTTTCTCTTGTTTGGGATTTTGAAACTTCATATTTAAATGTTGACAATAGTATATGTAGTTTATATGTTGTCTTTTATATTGTGCAAATAGAGGCTTATAAGACCCTTTATGGGCACTATTTGTAATTGTACTAATTATACAAACTATTTGTATCCATGCATGATATTTGCACATTATATAAGTCCCTTATTCATTTTGGCCATTTTATTGTGACTATTAATTGTGGTTAGAAATACTATGTAAAATTATTACACTAATAAATTAGTTTTTAGTTTCACTTACTGAACAATTTGTAGTGATTGGTAGATGTACCATTTTTGAGGTGTGACACTTGAGCAAGCAGTTTATTTCTATCCACAATGTGGTATTGGGTAGATATTTGTTTTTCACTAACATTTCAAGGATTTAGTTTGAATTTTGAATTGTTACCATGATATGTTGCAATGATGTTTTTACAAAAGCATTTTAATGGAGACCACGCTTTTGGGGTCCAAAAGTGCTTAGTGGGAAGGTTTGATCCAAGCGGATCTCTCCATTTGTTAAAAAATGAAGTCTCCATACTCTAATTAGAATTATTTCATATTTTAGAGCTCGTTAAAATATTTCTAGTGCTTTTTGTGGTTTGTAAAATAGATAATGTATGCAAAAGATATGGTTTGCTGAAGATCTGATATGATAGGAAAATAAGGAGGTATTGCAATTTGATTGTGACAAGTGGACCAACCACCCATTGACACATGGCAGTCTATTTTTGTACATTCATGAAAAAATTTGGTTTAGTGTTTTGGTTTGGTTTCATCCTCAAATATTTGACAATGGTCATATGGAGAATCGTGGGCCCTGTTATTGGCTCATTGGGGGCTCTCAAGGAGGGTCGACACACTTGGTTAAGGAGGGGTGACCTGGCCTCCATATCACAATGCAATGAATTCAAATTTTATTTTAAACCATTATACTCTACCCACCAGATGCATGTGGGATAATTTATTTATAATTTTGAAATGCTTTTTAATATGCATTATTAATACTTTGTAATTACCAAGCCTTACAGCCATGTGGAGAAGCGATGACAGGCTTGAGGATTCTAAGCCACGTAATACCATGTGGAAGAATGAAGACCAATTTAAAATTAAATGTTGAGTTCATTTCCAGATTTCAACTTGTTAATTCCTCAAGATTGAAGGCATCCAAGTCAAGCTCGAGATATATGCCAAGTTTGGAGATCGAAATGTGTGCCACATCTGAGTTAACCGAACTCGTGACCTATCTTCCAATGTACCACATCTTATGCCAAGAGAAATAAAGATTAGCATATATGTTAAGTTGGAAACCATGTTATGTTTAGTGCCTTGAGCCCACCAAAAGGGGTGTCGGCATTATGTAAGGAGGCTGCCTAACTATTAAAAGACATAAAAATTGATTTCAGTTACCAATGTGGGACTAAACATCTAAGCATAAAACTCAATGCATCGTCGATGGGTTTGGAACTCATGACCCACCATGGAAAATAAATATTATTTGACTGATTAAGCCATGTGTTTCTAAGTGGTTTAAAAGGCATAAACTTGTATTTGAATGTAAACTTATACCGACTGTGTATTGGAGAATTATAACCTAGTTTGTAGTATTTAGTCATTTTGGAGCCCTTACAAGCCGAACCAGAGCTCGGAGTAAACTACAAACTTGTTTAGAATTCTAATAAACTCTATGATATATATTCATTTTCCCTTTTTAGAGTTTTGGTGATGCCATTTTGAGCTACAAAAATTTCCAATTTTGATTTGAAGAAGCCCCTGCATGTGATTCAAGAAGGTGAAGGATGTGCTATGGAGAAGTGTAAACCATCTTGGATGGAAGGTAAAACACAATATTTTCATCACACTTGCAATAATTTTGATTCTAATTATACTAGACAACATAAATATTCCAACGTTCTATTTGATTATGGTACACAAAATTTGTGGCACATTTATTCATGTAGTTTTTGTGGATTGTCTAATCATTGTGTAGCCAAATGTTGGAACATAAATATTTATTAGGAAAGATTTTGAAAGACTATTCTCCTAGATATAGTTATGAGAGTAGAAATAAGAGTATGTTTTCCAAAAGAGTGGACAAAAGTTTTTGTACTCATTTTAACAGAAGTGGACATCAAGTTGAAAAGTGTTGGAGACTTAGACAATCACACCATCTTGGTAATGGTAAGATTAAGATGGTTAATAGACCTATCAATAAGGTAATTAATGAAGTTAAATCAACCCATATAGATGCTATTAAATCAACTAAAGAAATCTTACCAACTAAATAGGAAAATCTGATTAAGAGGGTTGGTAAATAATTTTTGACTTCTAAGTTGTCATGATTAGTGGATTGATAATGCATTCATGTTGTAAATCAATTTTGGGATCATTTTTGTATCATGATAAAGTAAATTTACCATGCTTTAAATGTTGATATGGTTTATTGGAGTGGCCTGTAGAAAAAAACCAAGGGATAGGTTTAACATACTTGGATTATTTTCTCATGTTTGGGATTTTGAAACTTCATTTTTAAACCTTGACAACAGTATATGCACTTTATATGTTATCTTTTATATTATGAAAATAGAGGCTTATAAGACCCTTTATGGGCACCATTTGTAATTTTACTAATTATACAAACTATTTGTAGCCATGCATGATATTTCCACATTCTATAAGTCCCTTATTCATTTTGGGCATTTTATTATAACTGTCAATTGTGCTTACAAATAGAATGTAAAATTATTACACTAATAAATTGGTTTACAGTGGCATTTGGTGAACAATTTATAGTGAATGGTAGATGCACCATTTTTGAGATGTGACACTTGAGTAAGTAGTTTATTTGTATCCACAATGTGGTATTAGGTAGATATTTGTTATTCACTGACATTTCAAGGATTTAGTTTAAATTTTGAATCATTACCATGATATGTTGTAGTTTTGTTTTTGCAAAAGCATTTTAATGAAGACCATGCTTTTGGGGTCTAAAAGTGCTTAGTGGGGAGGTTTGATCTAGGAGGATCTCTCCATTTGTTAAAAAATGAAGTCTCCATATTTTAATTAGAATGATTGCATAGTTTAGAGCTTGTCGAGATCTTCCCAGTGCTTTTCATGATTTGCAAAATGGACACCGTATGCAAAAGATATCATCCACTGAAGATCTAATATGATAGGAAATCAAGGAGGTGTCACAATTTGAATGCAACAAGTAGACCAATCACCCATTGACATGTGGTAGTCTATTTTTGTACATTCATGAAAAAAGTTGGTTTAGTGATTTGGTTTGGTTTCGGCCTCCGATCTTTGACAATGTTCATATGGAGACCTGTGGGCCCCACTATTGGCTTGCTGGGGGCCCTCAGTGAGGGTCGACACACTTGGTTAAGGAGGGGTGCCTTGGCCTCCATCTCACAATGCAATGCATTCAAATTTGCTTTTAAACCATTACATTCTACCCACTAGATGCATTTGGGACAATTGATTTAGAATTTTGAAATGCTTTGTAATATGCATTAGTAATACTTTATAATTATTGAGCCTTGCAGCCATGTGGAGGAGCCACAATAGGCTTGAGGATTCTAAGCCACATAATACCACATGGAAGACCAAAGATCAATTCACCACCAAATGTCAAGTTCACTGCCATTTCACAACTTGTTAATGCCTCAAGATTGAAGGTAGCCAAGTCAAGCTTGAGATATATGCCATGTTTGGAGATCAAAATGCATGCCACATCTAAGTTAACCAAGCTCATGACCTATCTTCCAACATACCATGTATTATGCTAAGAGAAATAGAGATTAGTGTATTTGTTAAGTTGGAATCTATATTATGTTTAGCACCTGGAGTCCACCAAAAGGGGCATCAACATTATGTAAGGAGGCTGCCTAACTATTAAAAGACATAAAAGTCAATTTTAGTTACCAATATTGGACTAAACAGCTAAGCATAATCTTCAATGCATCACTGATGGGTTTGGAACTCATGACCTGCCATGAAAAATAAATAAGATTTGACTGATTAAGCCATGGGTTTCTAAGTGGTTTAAAAGGCATACACTTGTATTTGAATATACACTTTTGCTAACTGTGTATTGAAGAATTATAGCTTAGTTTATAGTATTTGGTCATTTTTGAGCCTTTAGAGGCCAAACCATAGCTCGGAGTAAACTACAAACTTGTTTATAATTTAGATACGCTATGTGATGTATATGAATTTTCCCATTTTTGAGTTTAAGTGATGTCATTTTGATCTATGAAAGTTTCCAATTTTGATTTGGAGAAGACCCTATGTGTGAGTCAGGAAGGTGAAGGATGTGTTGAGTCAGCCAAGGTCTTTCAAAGGTCTGAAACACTATTTTAGTAGAGAGTAGATATTTTTTATTGATTGTAAGTATTATTTTAGCTTGCAAATTTGGCAAAATTAATGGATTGATTTGATAAGAACTTGGGGACGTAGGAATTCTGAACCCCATAAACAATTCCTATCTCTCTTTTGCTAATTTTGATTTTGCATTCAGTTTTCAATTAATTTGCTAAATAATTCAGATTTGGATAGATTTGGAATATGAATGCAAAATTTATCAATTGAAAATTTACATGAATTGGATAAAATCAAGTGTATAAAAAATTGATGGTTTTGATGGATAATTGATGTAAAGTTTTAATTCACCTTTATTTCAGTTTTGAAACTTGATTTGAATCAGATTTTAAATCAATTTTTAATAATTCCAATATCTTAAAAGTTAAGAAATTTTTGCTTCTAATTCAATTTAAATTTTGGAATTGAGAACTTAAAAGATCTTGGTAAATGTTTTAAAAAAGTAGTGAAGTTCTTACTGGTGTTTATGGATCAAATTTTGGTATCAAAGTAGTTGATCAATAGGATTTAATAGCTGGTTGTTATTTTTTCTTCTATTTCAGAATTTATTTTGATTTTTGTTGATTGTGAAATGGTAAAGTTGTCAAACAGAGCCAAGATTGATGAGATTGAAGCATATAAAAAATAGATCTAGGAAGAGAATGATTTCTTGAGAGCAAGATTGTACTCCTTGGATGAGGAGATTGCCCATTTGAAAACTGAGTTATGAGCCAAGGATGAGCTCTTAGAAAAATGATAGAATGGTGGACAAGTGAAGGATTTGCCTTCCACTGTAGATGCAAGCACTATAATAGATGAAAACCTTGAAATCGAATGTAAGTCATCAATTGATTTTCCTTTCCATGAAGAATCTAGTAACAATGATTTTGGTAAATTTGAATAATATACAAAAGGAATAGGTTAAAAATTACTTGTTAAAATGGAATTTAATAGAAAAGGCCTGGGAAAAGATGGTCAAGGTGATACTAACCCCATTTAGATAGAGAATGAGCCTAATCATATAGGCTATTAATACATATTTGGTATTTAGAATGAAACAAGTGATTGCTCTAAGAAATTAGAAGCAAGATGTGTTATGGAGAAGTGTAAACCATCTTGGATGGAAGGTAAACCACATAATTTTTGTCACACTTGCAATAATGTTAATTCTAATTCTACTAGACAACATAAATATTCCAACATTTCATTTGATTATGGTACACAAAATTTATGGCACATTTATCCATGCATTTTTTGTGGATTATGTAATCAATGTGTAGCCAAATGCTGGAAATGTAAATCTTTGTTAGGAAAGATTTTGAAAGACTATTCTCTAGACAGATTTCTAAGAGTAGTAATAAGAATATGTTTTCCAAAAGAGTGGACAAAAGTTTTTGTACTCATTGTAATAGAATTAGACATCAGGTTGAAAAGTGTTGGATACTTCGACCATCACACCATCCTGGTAATGATAAGATTAAGATGGTTAATAAACCTATCAATAAGGTAATTAATGAAGTTAAATCAACCCATATAGATGTTAGTAAATCCACTAAAGAAATCTCACCAACTAAACACAAAAAATTTATTAAGAGGGTTGGTAAACAATTTTTGACTTTCATGTTGTCATGATTAGTGGATTGATAATGCATTCATGTTGTAAAGCAATTTTGGGATCCTTGCTTTAAATGTTGATATGGCTTATTGGAGTGGCTTGTAGAGAAAAACCAAGGGACAAGTTTAATATACTTGGATTATTTTCTCATGTTTTGGATTTTGAAACTTAATTTTTAAACCTTGACAATAGTATATGTAGTTTATATGTTATCTTTTATATTATGCAAATAGATGCTTCTAAGACCCTTTATGGGCACCGTTTGTAATTATACTAATTATACAAACTATTTATAGCTATGCATGATATTTTCACAATCTATAAGTCCCTTATTCATTTTGGGAATTTTATTGTAACTATCAATTATGGTTACAAATAGCATGTAAAATTAGTACACTAATAAATTGGTTTGAAGTTTCACTTGGTGAACAATTTGAAGTGATTGGTAGATGCACCATTTTTGAGATGTGACACTTGAGCAAGTAATTTGTTTCTATCCACAATGTGGTATTGGGTAGATATTTTTCTTCACTGATATTTCAAGGATTTAGTTTGAATTTTGAATCGATACCATGATATGTTGCAGTGATGTATTTGCAGAAGCATTTTAATGGAGACCACACTTTTGGGGTATAAAAGTGCTTAATGGGAAGGTTTGATCCAGGAGGATCTCTCCATTTTAAAAAAAAATGAAGTTTCCATATTTTAATTAGAATGATTGCATAGTTTAGATCTTGTCAATATCTTTCTAGTGCTTTTCATGGTTTGAAAAATAGACATTGTATGCAAAAGATATGGTTCGCTAAAGATCTGATACTACAGGAAAGCAAGGAAGTGTCATAATTTGAATGCGACAAGTGGACCAATCACCCATTGATACATGTTAGTCTCTTTTTGTATATTTGTGAAAAAAGTTAGTTTAGTGTTTTGGTTTGGTTTCAACCTCCAGTCTTTAACAATGGTCATATGGAGAATCATGGGCCCCGCTATTAGCTCATTAGGGGCCCTCAGCGAGGGTTGACACACTTGGTTAAGGAGGGGTGCCTTGGCCTCCATATCACAATGCAATGCATTCAAATTTGATTTTAAAACATTATACTCTACCCACTAGATGCATGTGGTAAAATTGATTTAGAATTTTGAAATGCTTTGTAATATGGATTATTAATACTTTGTAATTATCAAGCCTTACAGCCACGTGGAGGAGCCATGATAGGATTGAGGATTCTAAGCCATGTAATAGCACGTAGAAGACCAAATACCAATTCATAACTTAATGTCAAGTTCACTGCTAATGTGTAACTTGTTAATGCCTCAAGATTAAAGGTAACTGAGTCAAGCCTGAGATATATGTCGAGTTTGGAAACTAAAATGCATGCCACATCTGAGTTAACCTAACTCGTGGCCTATCTTCCAATATACCACATCTTATGCCAAGAGAAATGAAGATTAAATTATATGTTAAGTTGGAAACTATGTTATGTTTAACACCTCAAGACCACCAAAAGGGGTGTCAACATTATGTAAGGAGGCTGCCTAACTATTAAAAGACATAAAAGCCAATTTTGGTTACCAATGTGGGAATAAACGGCTAAGCATAATCTTCAATGCATGATCGATGGGTTTGGAACTCATAACCTACCATGAAAAATAAATATGCTTTGACTGATTAAGCAAAGGGTTTCAAAGTGGTTTAAAAGGCATAAACTTGTATTTGAATGTAAGCTTTTGCTGACTGTGTATTAGAGAATTATAGCCCAGTTTGCAGTATTTGGTCATTTTGGAGCCTTTAGAGGTTGAACTAGAGCTCAGAGTAAAAAGAAAACTTGTTTAGAATTTTGATATTCTCTAAAATGTATATTATTTTTCCTATTTTGGATTTTTGATGATGTCATTTTATGCTATAGAAGTTGCTAATTTCAATTTGGAGAAGCCCCTACATGTGATTGAAGAAGGTGAAGGATGTGTTGAGTTAGCCAAGGTCTTTCGAAGGTTTGAAACACTATTTTTGTAGAGAGTAGATCTATTTTGTTTATTTTAAGTATTATTTTGGATTGAAAATTTAGAAACATTAATGGATCAATTTGATAAGAACCCCGGGACGTAGGAATTCCAAACCCCATAAACAATTCTTGTCTCTCTTTTGCTGATTTTGATTTTGCATTCAGTTTTCAATTAATTTACCGAATAATTTAGATTTGAAATAGGAATGCAAAATTTATCAATTGAACATTTACAGGAATTGGATAAAATTGGGTGTATAAAAAATCTAATGGTTTCAATGGATAATTGATGTAAACTTTCAATTCACCTTTACTTCAGTTTTGGAACTTGATTTGAATTAGATTTTAAATCAAGTTTTAATCATTCCAACATATTAAAAGTTTGAGAAATTCTACTTCCAATCCAGTTTAAATTTTGGAATTGAGAACTTAAAAGATCCTGGTAAATGTTTTAAAAAAGTAGTGAAGTTCTTACTGGTGTTTATGGATCAAATTTTGGTATCAGAGTAGTTGATCAACATGATTTAATAGTTGGTTATTTTTTTTGCTTCAATTTCAGCATTTGTTTCAATTTTTATTGATTTTGAAATGGGAAAGTTGTCAAATAGAGCTAAGCTTGATGAGCTTGAAGCATATAACCAACTAATCTAGGAAGAGAATGCTTTCCTGAGAGTAAGATTGTACTCCTTATATGAGGATATTCCCATTTGAAAATTGAGTTATGAGTCAAGGATGAGATCTTGGAAAAACTACATAATGGTGGACAAGTGAAGGATTTGCCTTCCATTGTAGATGCAGGCACTATGATAGATGAAAAAATTGTAATTGTATGTAAGTCATCAATTGATTTTCCTTTCCATGAAGAATCTAGTAACAATGATTTTGGCAAATTTGAAAAATATACAAAAGGAGTAGGTTCAAAATTACTTGTTAAAATGGGATTTAATGGAAAAGGCTTGGGAAAATATGGTTAAGGTGATACTAACCCCATTCAGGTAGAGAATAAGCCTAATCATGCATGTTTAGGATATAGATATAGTATTTAGGATGAAACAAGTGAATGCTCTGAGAAAGCAGAAGCAAGATGTGATATGGAGAAGTGTAAACCATCTTAGATGGAAGGTAAAACACATTTTTTTCATCACACTTGTAATAATGTTGATTATGGTACACAAAAATTTTGGCACATTTATCCATGTAGTTTTGTGGATTGTCTAATCATTGTTTATTCAAATGTTGGAAACGTAAATTTTTGTTAGGAAAGATTTTGAAAGACTATTCTCCTAGACAGAGTTTTGAGAGTAGCAATAAGAGTATGTTTTCCAAAAGATTGGACAAAAAAATGTGTACTCATTGTAACATAAGTGGACATCAGGTTGAAAAGTGTTGGAGACTTCAACCATCACACCATCTTGGTAATGGTAAGATTAAGATGGTTAATAAACCTATCAATAAGGTAATTAATGAAGTTAAATCAACCCATACAAATGTTAGTAAATCCACTAAAGAAATATCACCAACTAAATAGGAAAATATTATTAAGAGGGTTGGTAAACAATTTTTGACTTTCATGTTGTCATGATTAGTGGATTGATAATACATTCATGTTGCAAAGCAATTTTGGGATCCTTTTTGTATGATGATAAATGACATTTACCATGCTTTGAATGTTGATATGGTTTATTGGAGTGGCCTGTAGAGAAAAACCAAGGGACGAGTTTAACATACTTGGATTATTTTCTCATGTTTGAGATTTTGAAACTTCATTTCTAAACCTTGATAGTAGTATATGTATTTTATATATTGTCTTTTATATTGTCCAAATAGAGGCTTATAAGACCCTTTATGGGCATCATTTGTAATTGTATTAATTATACAAACTATTTGTAGCCATGCATGATATTTTCACATTATATAAGTCCCTTATTCATTTTTGGCATTTTATTGTAACTGTCAATTGTGGTCACAAATAACATGTAAAATTATTACACTAACAAATTGGTTTGTAGTTGCACTTGGTGAACAATTTGCAGTGATTGGTAGATGCGCCATTTTTTAGATGCGATAATTGAGCATGCAGTTTGTTTCTATCAACAATGTGGTATTGGGTAGATATTTGTTTTTTACTGACATTTCAAGGATTTAGTTTGAATTTTGAATTTTGATCATGATATGTTGTAGTGATGTTTTTGCAAAATCATTTTAATGGAGACCATGCTTTTGGGGTCTAAAATTACTTAATGGGGAGGGTTGATCTAAGAGGATCTCTCCATTTATTAAAAAATGAAGTCTCCATATTCTAATTATAATTATTGCATAGTTTATATCTCATCGATAGCTTTCTAGTGCTTTTCATATTTTGAAAAATGGACATCATATGCAAAAGATATGGTCCACTAAAGATTTGATACGATAGGAAAACAAGGACGTGTCATAATTTAAATGCGACAAGTAGAACAATCACCTATTGACACGTGGAAATCTATTTTTATACATTCATGATTTTTTTTTAGTGTTTTGGTTTGGTTTCAGACTCTGGTCTTTGACAATGGTCATATGGAGAACTGTGGGCCCCATTATTGTCTTGTTGGGGGCCCTCAGTGAGGGTTGACACACTTGGTTAAGGAGGGGTTCCTTGGCCTTTGTCTCATAATGCAATGCATTCAAATTTTATTTTAAACCATTATATTCTACCCACAAGATGCATGTGCGACAATTGATTTAGAATTTTGAAATGTTTTGTAATATGCATTATTAATACTTTGTAATTACCAAGCCTTGCAACCATGTGGAGGAGCCATGACAGGCTTGAGGATTCTAAGCCACGTAATACCATGTGGAAGACTAATGAATAATTCACAACTGAATATCAAGTTCACTGCCAATTCACAACTTTTTAATGCCTCAAGATTAAAGACAATTGAGTCAAGCTCGAGATATATGCCAAGTTTGGAGACTAAAATGCATGCCACATCTGAGTTAACCTAACTCGTGACCTATCTTCCAATGTACCACATCTTATGCCAATTGAAATGGATATGATCATATATGTTAAGTTGGAAACCATGATATGTTTAGCACTTTGATCCCAACAAAAGGGGCATCAACATTATGTAAGGAGGCTACCTAACTATTAAAAGACATAAAAGCTGATTTTAGTTACCAATGTGGGAGTAAACGACTAAGCATAATCTTCAACGAATTGATGATGGGTTTGGAACTCATGACCCACCGTGAAAAATAAATATTCTTTAATTGATTAAGCCATGTTTTTCTAAGTGGTTTAAAAGGCATAAATTTGTATTTGAATGTAAGCTTTTGCCAATTGTGTATTGGAGAATTATAGCCCAGTTTGCAGTATTTGGTCATTTTAGAGTCCTTAGAGGCCTAACCAGAGCTCGGAGTAAACTACAAACTTGTTTATAATTTTGACACGCTCTATTTTGTATATTAATTTGTATATTTTGAAGTTTTGGTGATGTAATTTAGAGATATATAAGTTTCCAATTTTGATTTGGAGAAGCCCCTATATGTGATTCAAGAAGGTGAAGGATGTGCTAAGTCAGCCAAGGTCTTTCGAAGGTCTGAAACACTATTTTTAAAGAGAGTATATCTATTTTGTTTATTTTAAGTATTATTTTGGCTTGAAAATTTAGCAACATTAATGAATATATTCGATAAGAACCTGAGGATGTAAGAATTCTAAACCTCGTAAGTAATTCCTGTCTCTCTTTTGCTTATTTTGATTTTCCATTTAGTTTTCAATTAAGTTGTAGAATTATTTAGATTTGAAATAGGAATGCAAAATTTATCAATTGAACATTTATGGGATTTGGATAAAATTGGGTGTATAAAAAAACTTATGGTTTCAACGGATAATTGATGTAAAATTTCAATTCACCTTTATTTCAATTTTGAAACTTGATTTGAATCAGATTTTAAATCATTTTCTAATCATTCCAAAATATTAAAAGTTGAGAAATTTATGCTTCCAATTCAGTTTCAATTTTTTAATTGATAACTTAAAAGATCTTGATAAATGTTTTTAAAAAGTAGTGAAGTTCTTACTGGTGTTTACAGATTAAATTTTGGTATTAGAGTAGTTGATCAGTGGGATTTAATAGTTGGTTGTTGTTTTTTCTTCCATTTTGGCATTTTTATTTTTATTTTTGTTAATTATGCAATGGGCAAGTTGTCAAAAAGAGCCAAGTTTGATGAACTTGAAGAATATAACCAATAGATCCAGGAAGACAATACTTTCCTTAGAGAAAGATTATACTCCTTGGATGAGGAGATTGCCCATTTGAAAACTGAGTTACGAGCCAAGGATGAGCTCTTGGAAAAATTACAAAATGGTGGACAAGTGAAGGATTTTCCTTCCACTGTAGATGCAGGCACTATGATGGATGAAAACATTATAAGTGAATGTAAGTCATCAATTGATTTTACTTTACAAGAAGAATCTAGTAATTTTGATTTTGGTAAATTTGAACAATATACAAAAGGAATAGTTTCAAAATTACATATTAAAATGGGATTTAATAGAAAAGTCTTGGGAAAATATGGATAAGGTGATACTAACCCCATTCAAATAGAGAATAAGCCTAATCATGCAGGGTTAGGATACAGATCTGGTATTCAGAATGAAACAAGTGAATGCTCTGAGAAAGTAGAAGCAAGATGTGCTATGGAGAAGTGTAAACCATCTTGTATGGAAGGTAAAACACATTATTTTCATCACACTTGCAATAATGTTCATTCTTATTCTACCAAATAACATAAATATTCTAACATTCCATTTGATTATGGCACACCAAATTTATGGCACATTTATCCATGTAATTTTTGTGGATTGTCTAATAATTATGTATCTAAATGTTGGAAATGTAAATCTTTGTTAGAAAATATTTTGAAAGACTATTCTCCTAGATAGAGTTCTGAGAGTAACAATATGAGTATGTTTTCTAAAAGAGTAGACAAAATTTTTTGTACTCATTGTAACAGAAGTGGACATCAAGTTGAAAAGTGTTAGACACTTTGACCATCACCCCATCCTGGTAATGGTAAGATTAAGATGGTTAATAAACATATCAATAAGGTAATTAATGAAGTTAAATCAACCCATATAGATGTTAGTAAATCCACTAAAGAAATCTCACCAACTAAATAGGAAAATCTGATTAAGAGGGTTGGTAAACAATTTTTGACTTTCATGTTGTCATGATTAGTGGATTGATAATGCATTCATGTTGCAAATAAATTTTTGGATCCTTGTTGTATGATGATAAAGGACATTTACCATGCTTTGAATGTTGATATGGTTTATTGTAGTGGCCTATAAAAGAAAACCAAGGGAAAGGTTTAACACACTTGGATTATTTTCTCATGTTTGGGATTTTGAAACTTCATGTTTAAACCTTGACAACAGTATATGCAATTTATATGTTGTCTTTTATATTGTGAAAAAAGAGGCTTAGAAGACTCTTTATGGGCACCGTTTGTAATTGTACTAATTATACAAACTATTTGTATCCATGCATGATATTTGTACATTCTATAAGTCCCTTATTCATTTTGGGCATTTTATTATAACTATAAATTTTGATTACAAATAGAATTTAAAATTATTACACTGAAAAATTGGTTTGCAATTGCACTAGGTGAATAATTTGTAGTGATTGGCAGATGCGCCACTTTTGAGATGCAACACTTGAGCAAGTAGATTGTTTCTATCCACAATGTGGTATTGAGTAGATATTTGTTTTTCACTAAGATTTCAAAGATTTAGTTTGAATTTTGAATCATTACCATGATATGTTGTAGTGATGTTTTTGTAGAGTCATTTTAATGGAGACCATGATTTTGGGGTCTAAAAGCACTTAATTGGGAGCTTTGATCTAGGAGGATCTCTCTATTTGTTAAAAAATGAAGTTTCTATATTCTAATTAGAATGATTGCATAGTTTAGAGCTTGTCAATATCTTTCCAGTGCTTTTTATGATTTGAAAAATGGACATCGTATGCAAAAGATATCATCCACTGAAGATCTGATATGATAGGAAATCAAGGATTTGTCACAATTTGAATGTGACTAGTGGACCAATCACCCATTGACATGTGGTACTCTATTTTTGTACATTCATGAAAATATTTGATTTAGTGTTTTGGTTTGGTTTAAGCCTCTAATTTTTTACAATGGTCATATGGAGAACTGTGGGCCCCACTATTGGCTTGTTGGGGGCCCTCAGTGAGGGTTGACACACTTGGTTAAAGAGGGGTGCCTTGGAATCCATATCATAATGCAATGCATTAAAATTTTCTTTAAAACCATTATATTCTACCCATCAGATGCATGTGGGACAATTGATTTAGAATTTTGAAATGCTTTGTAATATGCATTGTTAATAATTTGTAATTATCGAGCCTTGCAACCATGTGGAGGAGCCATGATAGGCTTGAGGATTCTAAGCCATGTAATACCACATGGAAGACTTAAGACCAATTCACAACTGAATGTCAAGTTCACTACCATCTCACAACTTGTTAATGCCTCAATATTGAAGGCAACTGAGTCATGATTCAGATATATGCCATGTTTGGAGACTGAAATGTGTGAAACATCTGAGTTAACCTAGCTCGTGACCTATCTTCTAATGTACCAAATATTACGCCAAGAGAAATGAAGATTAGAATATATGTTAAGTTACAAACCATGCTATGTTTAGCACCTCGAACCCACAAAAAGGGGTGTCGGAATTATGTAAGGAGGCTACCTAACGATTAAAAAACATAAAAGCTGATTTCAGTTACCAATGTGGAACTAAACGGGTAAGCATAATCTTCAATGCATGACTAATGGGTTTGGAACTCGTGACCTTCCATGAAAAATAAATATGATTTGACTGATTAAGCCATGGGTTTCTAAGTGGTTTAAAAGGAATAAACTTGTATTTGAATGTAAGCTTTTGCCGACTGTGTATTGGAGAATTATAGCCTAGTTTGCAGTATTTGGTCATTTTGGAGCCCTTAAAAGCTGAACCAAAGCTCAGAGTAAACTAAAAACTTGTTTATAATTCTGATAAATTTTGTGTTTTATATTAATTTTCCCATTTTAGAGTTTTGGTCACATCATTTTGAGCTACAGAATTTGCTAATTTTGATTTGGAGAAGCCCCTGTGTGTGATTTAGGAAGGTGAAGGATGTGTTGAGTTAGCCAAGGTCTTTCAAAGGTCTAAAACACTATTTTTTCAGAGAGTAGATCTATTTTTTTTATTTTAATTATTATTTTGTCTTGAAAATTTATCAACATTAATGGATCAGTTCGATAAGAACCCAGGGATGTAGGAATTCCAAACCCCATGAACAATTCCTGTCTCTGTTTTGTTGATTTTGATTTTGCATTCAGTTTTCAATTAATTTGCATAATAATTCAGATTTGAAATAGGAATGAAAAATTTATCAATTGAACATTTACGAGAATTGGTTAAAATTAGTTGTATAAAAAATTTGATGATTTCAATGGATAATTGATGTAAACTTTCAATTCACCTTTATTTCAATTTTGGAACTTGATTTGAATCAAATTTTAAATCAGTTTTTAATCATTCTAACATCTTAAAAGTTGAGAAATTTTTGCTTCTAATTTAGTTTAAATTTTGGAATTGAGAACTTAAAAGCTCCTAGTAAATGTTTAAAAAAAATAGTGAAGTTCCTACTGGTGTTTATGGATCAAATTTTGTTATGAGAGTAATTGATCAATGGGGATTAATAGTTCGTTGTTGTTTTTGCTTCCATTTTGACATTTGTTTCAATTTTTGTTGATTGTGTAATGGGAAATTTTTCAAATAGAGCCAAGCTTCATGAGATTGAAGCATATTACCAATAGATCCAAGAAGAGAATGCTTTCCTGAGAGCAAGATTATACTACTTGGATGAGGAGATTGTCCATTTGAAAATTGAGTTACGAGCCAAGGATGAGCTCTTGGAAAAAATACAGAATGGTGGACAAGTGAAGGATTTTCCTTCCACTATAAATGCAAGCACTATGACAGATGAAAACATTTTAAGTGAATGCAAGTCATCAATTGATTTTCCTTTCCATGAAGAATCTAGTAACATTGATTTTGGTAAATTTGAACAATATACAAAAGGAATAGGTTCAAAATTACTGTTAAAATGGGATTTAATGGAAAAGGCTTGGGAAAAGATGGTCAAGGTGATACTAACCCCATTCAAGTAGAGAATGAACCTAATCATGTAGGGTTAGGATACAAATCTTGTATTTAGAATGAAATAAGTGAATTCTCTGAGAAAGTAGAAGCAAGATGTGTTATAGAGAAGTGTAAATCATATTAGATGGAAGGTAAAACACATTCTTTTCATCACACTTGCAATAATGTTTATTTTAATTCTACCAGACAACATAAATATTCTAACATTCCATTTGATTATGGTACACAAAATTTATGGCACATTTATCCATGCAATTTTTGTGGATTGTCTAATCATTGTGTAGCCAAATATTGGAAACATAAATCTTTGTTAGGAAATATTTTGAAAGACTATTCTCCTAGATAGAGTTATGAGAGTAGAAATAAGAGTATGTTTTCTAAAAGAGTGGACTAAAGTTTTTGTACTCATTGTAACAAAAGTGGACATCAGGTTGAAAAGTGTTGGAGATTTTGACCATCACACCATCCTAGTAATGGTAAGATTAAGATGGTTAATAAACCTATCAGTAAGGTAATTAATGAATAAATCAACCCATACAGATGTTAGTAAATCCACTAAATAAATCTCACCAACTAAATAGGAAAATCTAATTAAGAGGGTTGGTAAACAATTTTTGACTTTTTATGTTGTCATGATTAGTGGATTGATAATGCATTCATGTTGCAAAGCAATTGTTGGATCCTTGTTGTATGATGATAAAGAACATTTACCATGCTTTGAATGTTGATATGGTTTATTGGAGTGGCCTGTAAATAAAAACCAAGGGACAGGTTTAACATACTTGGATTATTTTCTCATGTTTGGGATTTTGAAACTTCATTTCTAAACCTTGACAACAGTATATGTATTTTATATGTTGTCTTTTATATTTTGAAAATAGAGGCTTATAAGACCCTTTATGGGCACTACTTTTAATTATACTAATTATAGAAACTTTTTGTATCCATGCATGATATTTGCACATCCTATAAGTCCCTTATTCATTTTGGGCATTTTATTGTAATTGTCAATTGTGGTTAAAAATAACATGTACAAATATTACTCTAACAAATTGGTTTGCAGTTTCACTTGGTGAACAATTTGTAGTGATTGGCAAATGCACCATTTTTGAGATGTGACACTTGAGCAAGTAGTTTATTTCTATCCACAATGTGGTATTGGGTAGATATTTGTTTTTCACTAACATTTCAAGGATTCAATTTGAATTTTAAATTGTTACCATGATATGTTGCAGTGATGTTTTTATAGAAGCATTTTAATGGAGACCATAATTATGGGGTCTAAAAGTGCTTAGTGGGGAGGTTTGATCTAGGAGGATCTCTTTATTTATTTAAAAATGAAGTCTCCATATTTTTATTAGAATTATTTCATAGTTTAGAGCTCATCAAGATCTTTCCATTACTTTTCATGGTTTGCAAAATGGACACTGTATGCAAAAGATATGGTTCACTGAAGATCTGATACGATAAGAAAACAAGGAGGTGTCATAATTTGAATGTGACAAGTGGACCAATCACCCATTGACATGTGGCAGTATATTTTTGTACATTCATGCAAAAATTTGGTTTAGTGTTTTGGTTTGGTCTCATGGTCTGATATTTGACAACGGTTATATAGAGAACCATTGGCCCTATTATTGGCTCACTGGGGGCCCTCAGTGAGGGTCAACACACTTGGTTAATGAGGGGTGCCTTGGCCTCCATCTCATAATGCAATGCATTCAAAATTCCTTTTAAACCATTATATTCTACCCATTAGATGCATATGGGATAATTGATTTAGAATTTTTAAATGCTTTGTAATATGCATTGTTAATACTTTGTAATTACTGAGCCTTATAGCCATGTGGAGGAGCCAAGACAGGGTTGAGGATTCTAAGCCATGTAATACCACATGGAATAATGAATACCAATTCACAAATGAATTCCAAGTTAACTACTAGCTCATAACTTGTTAATGCCTCAAGATTGAAGGTAGTCAAGTCAAGCTCAAGATATATGCCAAGTTTGGAGACTGAAATGCGTGCCACATCCAACTTAACCTAACTCGTGACCTATCTTCCAACGTACCACATCTTATGCCAAGAGAAATGGAGATTAACATATATGTTAATTTGGAAACTGTGCTATATTTAACACCTCAAGCCCACCAAAGGGGGCATCGACATTATGTAAGGAGGCCGCCTAACTATTAAAAGACATAAAAGCCAATTTCAGTTACCAATGTGGGACTAAATGGCTAAGCATAATATTCAATGAATTACTGATGGGTTTATAACTCATGACCCACCATATAAAATAAATATGATTTGATTGATTAAGCCATGGTTTTATAAGTGGTTTAAAAGGCATAAACTTGTACTTGAATGTAAGCTTCTGTCGACTGTGTATTGGAGAATTATAGCCCAGTTTGCAGTATTTGATCATTTTGGAGCCCTTAGAGGTTGAACCAGAGCTCAGAGTAAACTAAAAACTTATTTAGAATTTTGATATGCTTTGTGATGTCTATTAATTTTCCCATTTTTTAGTTTTGGTGATGTCATTTTGAGCTATGGAAGTTTCCAATTTTGATTTGGAGAAGCCCCTACGTGTGATTCAGGAAGGTGAAGGATGTGCTAAGTCAGCCAAGGTCTTTCAAAAGTCTAAAACACTATTTTTATAGAGAGTATGTTTATTTTGTTGATTCTAAGTATTATTTTTGCCTTCAAATTTAGCAACATTAATAGATTGGTTCGATAAGAACCCAGGGACGTATGAATTCTAAACCCCGTAAACAATTCATGTCTCTCTTTTGTTGATTTTGATTTTGCATTTAGTTTTCAATTAATTTGTAGAATAATTTAGATTTGAAATAGGAATGCAAAATCTATCAATTGAATATTGAAGAGAATTGGATAAAATTGGGTGTATAAAAAATTTGACGGTTTCAATGGATAATTGATGTAAACTTTAAATTCACCTTTATTTCAATTTTGAAACTTGATTTGAATCAGATTTGAATCATTCCAACATCTTAAAAGTTGAGAAATATTTTCTTCCAATTTAGTTTAAATTTTGGAATTAAGAACTTAAAAGATCTTGGTAAATGTTTTAAAAAAGTAGTGAAGTTCCTACAGGTGTTTACAGATCACTAGTGTACCCTTAACTCTAATGATTGTATAGTCTCAATATAAAATATTCATCTAAGGACTTGAGTGATCTCTTTATCTAATCAGACAATCTAGGCATTAATTGTCAATTTATTACTTTGTAGACCATTTGAGAGGTGTCTACTATTTTTTACATATAGTCCTTGTATTTTTTGATATTAGGGTGATCAAAATTATCATAAATTCATTTTGGTCCCTGTGGCTTCCAAAAAAGAATATTATTTGGGGTAACAGTCCCATAGAAAACATCCACCAAAGAGTAAATCATGTATAATTTTCCATCTACTTGGTCATGCATATGGTATTTTTGCATTTTAAAATTAGAGATTTTGATTTCCCCCAACAAGGGAATGCCCTTGCCTTCCATAATTATAGATAACAACAAATTGAAACCTCATCTGCATGAGTGATAGATGGGGATATATGTAGCATGTTCAATAGGGCCATAGTGATTATAACATCATGACTAAATTAGGCAATGGGGATCTTTTTATTCATGTAAAACTTATTGGGATTTTGACCCATATTAATAGGGTAATTTTGACACTATTTTCTTTGAACCAAAAACTATCTATTTTATGATTGTATGGGATGTCTAGTTTTGGTACTTGATAAAATTTCTTAAAAGCTAGGCCAATTACATATGCTATAGTTTGTGTGTTATTATTTTTATGAAAAAAATATTTTTTCTAAGTACCTATTATAAATATATTATAGACTAGGTTAGCACAAGGGAATACATATGGTTTGGTTATTACTTTGTGGAGTCTAAATTCTTTGATTGCTAATAGGTCATATTTGTAATCCCTTTGATAGAGATAGATTATCTTCATCCTTGTAAGGCCAAACAACCTCAACCTCTACATTAATTTTTGTGTAATGCTTAAATGCTTGATTCAAATTAGATCAATCAAATTATGTATCTTTAAACTCTTGCTTGGTATTAAATCATAACATCAAAGGAATAAGTTCCTAGTTTTTAGCTTCCATTACTAAGTAATTCAAGTTCCATGCTAAATTTTAAATCTATGGATTTCAGGCCAACATGGAGTCTTGGATAATAGTTCCTATTTTAGTAATTTCCAAATGTAACTTGATTTGACCTAGGAACATAACATATAGTCCATTTTCTTAGCTTGTAAATTCATTGCTTAAATCATTAATTAATAAAAATTAATTACAAAGTAATGATCATTATCAACTATTCATAAAATTTAAATTTTATTTTAATGGCATCAAATTTTGTGGGTTTATTTGACATGTGGTACTTAGTCACTCCCTTTAAATACTTAGTCATATGTTTTACTTTTAATATGTGTTAGCATTTTATATTTTTCATTTTATCATTGAGTATTAGGGTCATGTTTAAGTTTGGAGTGATGAGGTGATGATGAATACCTAGAATGGACATGTGGCATTGTTTTTATATGACATGTGATAGCTCATCATTTCATCAATCAATTTGTATATTTGAGCTCTAACATTTTTGTCAATTGACCTCTACATAGTGATGTGTTGACATGTAGCATGATCTCACTCAATTAGTTAGTCAATTATTTTTATAACTTTACCTCTCTATATCAAGCCCTAAAATAAAACATGATTGAGACATTTGGATAAATCTCACTTTTTCGAGTGGTCACCAATTTTTGTAATTTTGGATTTTAGATTGAGAGACATGAAATGGCAATATGAAGACACATGGCCAAAATTTATGTAGTTGGATAGTCATGGGACTTCATAGCTAATTTTTATTTTATATACCTATGATAAACTGAGATAGTGACACTTCACATTATCTCATGTTGTTATTGGGTTGTGTATTTGTGAGACTTTTAACATTAGATTATTTATTTGGATATAATGAGGATGTGACGTGTGGAATGATCTCATTCAGTCAAGATAGTTAGAGCTTGATAGTTTGAACAAACATCGATAGTTTATTGAACTTTAGTAAGACAATGACACATGTCAATAATATATTGACCTATAAATTGAAAATTGATAAACTAGGTAAGTAATGATTAGCTCCATTAGTCAAAAAAATAAAAAATGAAAATGAAAACTGAATTAATATTCTAACTTCAAGCCAAAATTAATAAAATGAAAAGTGAATATTGGCACTTAGGATTTATTATGAAATCATTTTAGGGCCCATTTATGTCTTAAGAGGGATAAAACATAGCATTGTTAGGACAAATGGGTCACTATTTAAAGTTTTTAAAATTGGGTGTGTTGGTCACAATAAATGGCGACTCAATGAAGAAATGCTCATGACTATTTGAGAGCCCATAATTTATGGTTCGACAATCATACAAAACTTCAAAATTTATAAATTCAAAATAAAAAACTAGAGAGCTGAAGGAGACTTCAAAATAGTCATGAAACATACTAACCCTTCTCATTTTTTAGAGCATGTGTGATTATGTGAAGTTTATATCCCCTTGTTATGATATTTAAAAAAAAGATAAGACAAAATCAAAGGTCTTCTTAAAATTTTATTTTCTTAAGTTATTTTGATCTTTAATCACATGTATGGGAATTCAGGGATTGGTCTATTACTAACCATCCATACATAGCCTTGATAGACATACCTTTGATTCCAATCTAAACACTTCTCTACTTCTAGCTAGGTGTCCATAGCCCCAATAGAGGCTACTTGAATCAACCTTCCTCCATGATATATTTTTTGAAACATAGAAGAAGGGTTAAAAATAACCATTAGTTAGGTGTATATGAATATAATTCATTTAAAACTATATATTTCACTCATAATTTATCTTTATCAATGCATAATATCCCCCAAAAAAATTTTAATCAAGTAAATGTTCAATTGATCTTTGAAGATTATAAGTCTTTCTAAAATTGGCATGAAAATATCAAATCAAATTTCAACAATCTGATAAATTTATTTAATACAAATAAAACTTTCCCTTTAATAATGATACATACCTTAATTCTAAGACCCAATTCATCATAAGTAAACCCATGAATATCCTGAAGTGTGATTAACTATCCTCAAAGATAAAGTTTTGTGATGTGCCTACAAGTGGGTCATAATGACTATTGGCCATTTTTTTCCCACATAAGAAGATCTATCATGATTTGATGAAGCACATAGAAATCACAAGTAGGCATTTTGTTGAGGCCAAATCTTGTATGTGTGGATGAGTCAAGAAGAATTGGTCATATGGGTTCATTTACTTTTTTTCCAAGATCATATGTACCAAATATCAGGTCCTCTACCAAAGCACAAATGAATTTATGTGTGTACATTGGCTCTTTAGTTAGTTTTCACTAACTTTCCCATACTTAGCCAAAAGATCTCAACCATCACTAGGATGCCATAATGGAACAAATATGGACCAGTCAACTTGGGAATTTAATATCTTCACCTGGAAAGCTCTTGTGATCAGTGAATAAAATGGATTTGTCCTTTTTGACCTTAGTAACATCTCCTAAAAGTTTGAGGCCTCCATGAATTTTTCTATTCAAGTTATGAGCCTTTAAAACTACACCTGTAATGTGAGACATTCATGCCAAAATCAAATTTAAGGATAGAATGAGACAATCCTATTGAGCTTAAATTTGATAGTCATGCAACCTTCAATGATGGTCACGTGAAAATCATTTGACAAGAGTGAAGACATAAAATTTAAGACCATGAACTAGTCATTTATTTTCAAATAGTGGGTCCTAGTAGATTGATGGTCCATATTGCATAATACATTTAGATCTAATAATGAGTGATGGTTAAAGAGTCAATGAATCTCAAGGGTGAATGTATGCATGACAAGTTTCAAAGATGTATTCGACTGGTAAGAGATTGATGATCCATAGGCCTTCATACAAATTGAAATTGATGAAATGATTTGAGTCAACCTATTAGTGAGAGAAGCTAGTTTTTGATAACTAATTAAATAAAAGATAGGCCTAGGATTCTTGATGAAGGTTGGGAAGCTATTTTTTGGCCATGAAATATAAGGTTTTATAGGGTCTTTCAATTTCACCGGAGATGGTTCAAATACCATAGAATGATCTAGGTAATGTTGTGAGATGAAAATAATGTATATGGATTGCCATTAAGGTTAAAATATGGACCTCTGGTTCATATTTTTCTTAGGTAGAGTTATCTCTACAATAGTGTTCACAATTTTTAGGAGGATCTATGTATGCATATACAAGTTTTGGTTCCTACTGAGAAAAAGATAGGTTTATTTAGACCTATTATAATATAGAGAAGTGATTTATAATCTATAGGTATTTAATGATATGGAAACTATAGGAAAACCAATAGCCTTAAATTAGTTTCCCACCTATAGATAGACCTATGATCTAAAACATGAAGATAAGGTTGAGAAATAATTAATGAGAAAGATATTCAATCTTCAACATGGTCATAGTCTCAAAAATAAACTACCTAAAAGGTAGTGAGCCATGATCTAATTATATCTATAAGCATGAGGTTTTGTCTTCAAGTGAGAGTTGGCATGAAGGATCAAATAAAATATCTTGTATTGGGAACTGTGGCTAGGAGAATTTAATGCATTCCCAAGGCCTTTAGGGACCTTCTCTCTCAACAAGCCATATGAAACATTTATATTGATCAAAAGGGTGGCACTATTTTCATTGGCTAAGGAGAAAAAAGGTGGCATATTAGGTTCATTTAATGACCCAAGATAGGTGTTTTTTTTATGGTGTGTTCACCCATTCTTTCAAGATGCCTCTCTTCTTCTATATATCCTAGTCTCATTCCCTTTGAGGGGATTCTTAGCCTTTAAAATTTAGCATTTTCATTTATGAGATAAGAAACCTCATTGAAACTATTGAAATAATATTCTCAGTTGATAAGGTTAAACCCTATCAAAATATTGTAAGAACTACCTTTTAAATTAATAGGATCAACTCTTTGTCTATCTCTTATTTTTAATAGGTGTTTAGCATGCTTGTGTATGGTGAATTTACGCAGGATATTATTCCTAATTTTATATCCCTTTAGTTGCCTTTTTATGGGTTCCTTCAAGATAATTTGTAGGTCTAGATTAGTGTTCTATTTGGAACCTCTTCCATGAAATATTTATGCAGTTGGTGAGATTATGAGATTGAGTAAGCCATAGTTATCTTTTGTTGATCCAATGTGTTTTTAAACTTAGATGAGTGTCCATTAAACTTTGGTGTATCATCCTTTTATCTTTCTTAGGAGTCCTTATCATCTTTCTAACCTTTTCCCCATGAAACATTGGTTTAACTTTAATCTTAGGTGAGCATCAAGAGGAAGCTCAGTCCTACCATACATTACCCACATCCTGGGGTTGTTCCAATATTATATCTTAGTTTGAGAGAGCCTAAAAAACCCTCTCCATGGGTGAAAATTAAGCATATAACAATGACCTTATTTTTGATCTAGGAAAGCAGAATGTTTATTCTAGGAAAGTAGGAAATCTAATATAAGAAAGCAAAAAATATAATCTACTCCTACTCCTAAATCAGAATTAACAATCATTCTAAGAAATTCTTAGTTGGATAAGCTATTAAATATTATTTCAAAAATTACCCATTAATTAGGAAAGTCAAGTTATCACCTTCGAGGTCTTTTAAATTAAAAACATTGTTACCCAAAATTTCATAAATTTAAAATGGTTTAATCCATAATGGAGTGAATTTATCATGTTTTCCTTTATTTTCATTTTCTTTATCCCATACGATAACTAATTATAAAATCTTAAAAAAATTGATTTTTATATCCTTTGTCAAACCAACTCTTGAAAATGCCTTAACATTTGTTTAAATTTTGTAAATCTTCTATTTGTGCATCCTCCATTTGAATGATGTTTATGAAGCTAGACTAAATCATGTCATCTTCTTCCATATATTATTTCATAAATTGATATGTTTTAAACTTGAAAGTAATGGGAAAGATAGGTCTTTGTTCATACACTAATAATAAATGTGAATCCTTTAGATTATTATTATGTCTAGTGTTATCTACCCATAATGCATATTTTAGCAATAGGGGCCACTCTATTAGTTTTATTTATAATAATTTATTTATGGAATCAATCAAATTATTTTTGGTATATTTATCAACTCCACTCCCTTATGTATAATATTTTGAAGAAAACTTAATATTAATTTGATTTGGTTAAATTATGTAAATGTTCTATTTGTGCATCCTCCATTTGAATGATGTTTATGAAGCTAGACTAAATCATGTCATCTTCTTCCATATATTATCTCATAAATTGATATGTTTTCAACTTGAAAGTAATGGGAAAGATATGTCATTGTTCATACACTAATAAGAAATGTGAATCCTTTAGATTATTATTATGTCTACTGTTATCTACCCATAATGCATATTTTATCAATAGGGGCCACTCTATTAGTTTTATTTATAATAATTTATTTATGGAATCAATCAAATTATTGTTGGTATATATATCAACTCCACTCCCTTATGTATAATAATTTGAATAAAACTTAATATTAATAAGGGGTCTAGATTTTTGTCGATTGAAAAGTTGGACTGTTATCACACACTAAGGAAATTAGTGTTCTAAACCTGGTCAAGATGTTCTCTCTGAGGATTTTGATTACATATTGTGCTCTAGAATTCATTATAGATATAAATTTAGTCCATTTCATGAAATAATATATAATATGAGTATAAACTTGTGTCTAGCTGATGGATTGGGATTAATAACCCCTAAAAAATCTAGACCCCATTGTGAAAAATGGTGTGCTTCAATCACAAGTTATAGAGGCATGGTTGTATGTTTTTTATCTTTTCCTAAATACTTTAAATTAGTGATAATTTTTGGCCTAACTATGTGCATACTTTAAAATAATAGGCTAGTATTATCTCACCCTTAGTATTTTATGGGTTGTAGCATTGCCTGAAGGATGTATAATTCCTATTCTATTATGAAGATTATCAAGGATATCTAAATCTTGTTATTTGGAAACACATCTTAAGTATATGTCTTCATAGTTTTTTTGATACAAAACCACCTTTTTAATCATATAGTGTGTTTATTTGAGCTTGAGTGATCTTATTTTCTCCATGTTAAATTTAGTGGGACATGTGCCTATGAGTAGGTAGTGAATGACTCAGGTATACCAACCATCACTAACTAAATGAGACTTGTTGACTTGTTCAATAGAGATGCATGAATAAATATATACCATAAAATTAATAATTCCTTATACCCATACCATTTTGGCCATTCCAATCTCTAATTATAACTCCTTTTCCTCTTCATTCACCTAATTCACTATGCCCATGTGTAATATTAACAACTAGGTCAAGGATGATGGCATATATCTTATTATGTAGAATATAATGATTAAAATTATTCATAATTTTGTTCAGTGTAAAATTTTTAATGTCAATCATATATTAATTTAGTTATGTTTCTTTTAGGTTGGTTCTCATGAAGTCTATAGGATGTGGACATCTAATTCCTAACACCATCATGTTGAAATTGTCAATCTTACTCAAAATTTATGAAAATGCATAAATTGGGCCAAATTCACTTAAATGCACTAAATGGTTCAATCTTGTTGTATAAAAGTGCCAATTTAGGATAATTCATCCCTAAATTGGGCAATTCATTTTATGTGATTATTAACTTTGATCAAATTATTTTGATTTAAAATGATGAAAATGCATTTTGGTGCTCTAGATCACTCTTTTCTTTTAATTTAGAAGCACATGACATGTGTATGTGTTAGTTTGTGTTGACAACATCCTAATTGGGATGATAGTTCCTACATAACTAACATTGCCTTATAATTCTTCTACAATCAATTTATGACCCATTAATATGACTTTATAACTAGTTTGATTAATGGAGTGCACCAAATTCCAAAAATTTGCACTAAAATTGATGAATCTTACTTAGGTAAGTTAAGCCAAATTATGATCTTAATTAAGAATTCTAAGGAAGTTATTGAATATTTATTTATTGGAAATTTATTCCTATAAACTTCATCATCAAATTACATCATTTTTGGGGTGGCATCCATAAGCCATAAATGCAAAAAATATCAGGCTTATGGCTTCCCATACCTCTTTAATGCCCCTTCCTCCCAAATATTGATGGATATTATTTACATAATTATATTAATTCATGTAAACACATCTTGATCTCTATATGGATGGTCATGGTTGATTCTAATCAATTGGAAAATCTATAAATAGGAGGGAAAATACCACTTTGATTAAGCTTCATTTGTGTAAAATTATTATGCAAAATGCTCTCCAAAACCTTTATGTGCATTGATTATTATGTTTAATTTGAAATATGATACCTTCATTGATAGGAATAATATTGATTCTCATATAATGAGCCTAGTTTATAGTTGATGTTCTTGAGATGGTGGAGGATCTTGCTTTGCACTATTGTTTAAGATTTTAACATCAAACCAAGGGTAAAAACATGTTTGGATCTAAATTTGTTTGATGGGAATCTCTTGGGAAGGTAACTTGTGTTTGATTTCTTTCATTTTCTCTTAATTTTAATTTGCACACCCCATTAAATATTTTGTCCTAGATTTTTATTTTCTTATGCATTTCTTGTGTTTTTTATGAATAATTCTTGATCTAACCATCTTTGAAATCCATCTCTATAGGATGTTCATTATCTATTTTTTTTTAAGTAATCACAACTGATATAGTGTATTCTAATGTAAAGATTACTAAAATAAATCCTTTGTCAAATATAAACTAATGAGGACTAGGGCTTGAGCAATTGATTTTTTGACATCCTAGAAAGCTTTTTTCACCTCTACTTTTCATTTCACCTTTACATTTTGTTTTATCACAACATTCAATGGTTTCACAATCTCTTTAAATCTATAAATGAATTTTTGAACAAAAATTATCTTACCAAAGAAATATTTGAGTTTATTTTTACTTTTATGGTATGGAATTATTGAAATTTATTGAACTCTTACAAGGTAAATATAAATACCTTCCTTGGTAATAAAATTTCCCAATATCTTATTATTGTGACTCAAAAAATACACTTCTTTAGGTTTAGAGAGATTTCATACCTCTAGCATCTATCAAATGATCTATGCAAGTGGGATACATGATCTATTATATCCTTAGAAAATACAGTTAAATATAATGATGAACTTACTAATGAACCCTTGAAAATAAAAATCCATGGCACATTAAAAATTAGCACATACATTGATTAGTCCAAAAGGAATTCTTTTCTATGCAAAGGTTCCCAAATTAGTATTCATTCAATCATAATTTTTTACTAACATCTAATTGTATCTTAAAAATTCATCCAAAAAATATAGCAATTCAAACCCACTAACTATCCAAATTAATTCATTTAGGGAAGGCAAGGTATAATTATCATTTTTGGGAGTTTGATTAAGATTCCTAAAATGCATAAATAGTATGATTTCACCGTTGTTATTTCACACCAAAAATTAAGTTAGTAACCCATGTATAATGTCAAATTAGAAATATAATTTGTGTCTAATAGTTTATGAACTTATTTATAAATGAGAGGTTCTATAATAGGAATAACTAATCTTTGCCTCTGCCTGAAAGGTTTGTGTTATTCCCTAAGTGGTATGGTATGTTTGATAACAATGTGATAAAAAATCTTTAAGTATTCATAAGTTTAGATAATCACATATTTCTATTCAATAAATAATTCTTTCAGACTTCATTTTCTTATTTATAACAACTCAATCTAATGTTGACATGTTGGTGATGCTCGTATGTTCCTAAATTCATCTTAATAAAATCAAATTATATTATCTTATATTGCTTTTGATTTTTAACTTGGTGGCCTATGTCAAATATTCATTCCAATGAAACCATTCCTTTAGGTATCTTATTTTATTTTAACTGGAGAAAACCATCATCTTCCCTTTATTTTTGGTTTAATGGATCAAAATATATTACATCAATAATATGAGACTTGAAAGCACTAAAATTTACCATGAACTATATGATCTATTGGTCATCATCAAATATCAAAAAATTTTCAACATTATGAGGTACTAAAGGACATGGTACCAACTCTACATAAAATGTATGCATTTTATACTCTTGAAGTGGGTCTAGATTTGTTGTAGAGGTAGCTATAGAATCTATATCTAATTTTATTTTCTTATGATTGATTTGATGTTAACATATTCAAATGATTCGATAAAATCCCAAATTTTTACTTATACTTTTTCAAATATGATATATTTTATTAGTATCTACTTCTAACTTGCTTAACAACTAGATTTAAATATTAAAACAATAATTATTTTTTGACACTATGTGTTAGTGTAAATTAGAGCCCTAAGATCAAGGATTCATATTCTACATAATTTTTAGTACATGTGAATTGTAACCTAAAATCAACAAGGTATTGATTCCCATTTGGTTCAATAAAATTTATTCCTACACTTAATCCCTATTAGATCAAGCACCATCAAAATATAATATATAAAATTGTGAAGGACCTTCAAATTCTCATTTTTTATTCTTAGTATTCACTATGAAAGTATAAACTCATATGTGTGATGAAAAAAATTCTTTCATTTTCAGCATTGTATTATGTGATTGCATATTTCATATTTGATTCTCTATCAAATCTAATATAATTAGATGCTCCTTTTTAATGTAACCACATATGTGAATAATACATCTCCATATATCCATTCAATGTTTTTGACTAATTATGGATAAGTAGTAGACCATATGCCTAAAAAATGTCAATTAAAATAATTTTAATGTATTATTGGATAAATAGATCAAAATCAAGTTGCATGTCGACATTTGACAACTATCTAACAACTGGGTTTAAAGATTTATCTAATTTTAAGAACACTCTTTTGTACTTGTCTAAGGTCAAACCTAGTTTCTTACATAGATTTTTGGGCATCACATTGGCCGAAGCACTTGAGTAAACTAAGAAATTATGTACATTATTCCAAAATATTCTAAAAGTTAATAGAAAAGGTGGGTCTTCATTTTTGTCTTTATAAATGACCATATTGGCATGTGAAGCCTTTAACTTGTTATAAGATGGTTTACTAGTCAAAGCTTTGAGCAAAAGTTCTTTGTATTCTATAATTTGAGCCAAATCATGGAGGGTAATTTTCACCTTGAATTTTTCATATCTTAGAATATGATATATCCACTCTTATTATGTGGATAAGCTTGTTGCTCCTGGTCATTTACTTTCAGAAGAGATGGATTATTATTGGCATTTGGATTAAGAGGAATGATTGCATTATTGTTTGGAGGTGTAAAATTTGTGATAGGTTTTTTATTCTTATTTCTTAGAGTTTAATTATTTATTTAGAATTTCTAAAATCATGAATCTTGTTTGTGTTCTCTTCTGGTTCATTCTCATCCTCAAAATATAATGGGAAGTCATATGTCTTAAACACCATTATTTTATTAGAAGAACTTGTTGTAGCCAATGCAGATGGATAATACTAGTTAAAAATACTCTTATATTCCTCCATCTCATTTTGGAACATTTTTTAGGTGTTACATATTTCTATGTAGTCTAAATAACCATGTTGTGTAGTGATATGGGCTATACACCAATTGGGCAAGGTTACTTCAAAGATGTTTATCTCTGAAAGATTGTTGGGTGATGGATTTAGGTTATTTTTTGGCCTATTAAATGGTATGTTATATATTTAGAATGTGAAATTATTATTATTGGTTTCTCCCATTACAATCCCCAAGCATTTATGCATACCAATAAACTCATTGTTGGGTTTCTTTACCATTCTTTGGATGGCATCCAATTCAATTTTTGTAGAATCAAAATTCACACCTTGGGTGATTAAATCATTAACTAGGATAAAGGCTTGATTCTAATTTTGTTAAATAGATATGGATTCAGGCTTATTTATAAAATTTACATTTTAGTTTGGTGTAACATGAGCTAAAGGCAAATAAGTGAATATTTATTTTAAAGTGTTGGCCATGACATCTTGATTAGTTTTTAGAATAGGGTTTAATGTTGGGAAATTACAATTGTTGTTGGGTATGGCCAAATCTTGTAGTTGTGGATTTAATTTATGATCAATATTTATGGCTTAAATATAATAATTTTGTGGGTTATTAATGTTTTGAGATATGTGTAATAATACTTCATTCATATAATCTAAGGAATTTTTATACATCTCAAGGGATAATATAGTATCAGGTCTATATGTGACATCCACATGGCTACACTTCTTCTGTAATCTTACAATGAATTATCTAATTGGATCATTAACAACACTAGGATTGATAACCTACCCAAATTATGCTATAATTTTTTCATGAAATTTAGTCCCTAAGGTAATTGAATTCATTAATAGGTTGAGGAATCAATCATAGGTAGCATCTTGAAGGGTGAAAAGTAATAGTATGGATGCAACATCTTCATGAACCACATTAAAAACTTCTAAAGGGGTCTGAATGGATTTTTTATGTTCCATTGCAATTCTTACTTCAAAAGGAGAGAATTACGGAAGGTAATTTTCAGGATTAATAGGTAACTCATGGATGACACCAAGTATTGAAATGGAAGAACCAACTAACCAGGACATAGTGAAACATTGATGTTTGTTCCCTTGGATTTTTGAATTTGGTTGCGTTATGGATATCTTAGGGATACCTATATCTAATCTAGGTCTTTGATGAACCTGTAAAGGTGATAATAATAGAGAACTAGAATCAGAATTAGACCTTGTTAATATTATTGGTAGATCTAGTGTACATAACTTGAGTGAATTTAATGATAAAATGTTGTAGCCCTCCTTCTAGAACCAAATAAAACTTGTTTATGTGGTTTTTATGCACACTAAATATTATTTTGGGAATATCCCTAACATTTTAGGATCAATGAAAATTCACTCCAAGGCACAATTTGTGGGTCTTAGTTTTATAAATAACCATGTGGTAGAATAATGGTGAGAAGGGTAATTATTTAATGTGGATGGTTTGGATATGATGGACATGTTATTATAAATATAAATTATACTTGAGGTGGATGGGTGGATTTAAAATAATGTAAATATAACCCAAAAAAGGATAAAAGGAGAGAATAGTAAGGAAGAAAATAAGAGGTCCTATGATTTAATTAGAGATTAAACCCTTTCAAGATAAATTACTATACCCAAATAATCACATGTCATAAACCAATGTATGATGTTGATTAGCTAAAATCAAATAACATAATCAAACACAATAAAGATTCTAAGTAATTACAAGATGACTCACTAATTATAATTAAAGATGTTGTTAATACCATATTGTTATGCATATCCAATATCACTAACAAGTGGTAAGTATTATCTATAACTAAATATTTGATAATAATAATAGAATAATCAATCTTATCCTTGAAAATAACACACATTCAACCTACTAAATATTTATTAACTTAATGTAAATTCTTCAATAAAACATTTAAATTTGGAAGAGACAACACTTTCACACAAACTTATAGAATAGTTACATAATAGTTACATAGTTACATAAAGTATCTGTAATTTATAATAGGTAAAATATATGTATATGTATCTTTGTATGGGTTCACCTCATCCTCAAAGCTTGTCCAAATATACAAAGCTAAAATAAGATTGAATCCTAATTTAACATGCAAACTATCCATGTCTTTTAATGTCTATGAATAAGAGTCTTAATTTATCTCTACGTCTCATATATACAAGTATATAAATATTTATGTCAAAAATAGACTTTAATGGTCACTTTATTGGGTCAATCTAGAACTACTAGTTGAGACTACACTCAAACTAGACTGGACTTTAGTTGGAATTGGTCAACCAAAAATAACCAAAGCAGGGGATGCTGGCATGGAACATATGGTATCTAAGCCAATTGTGGAAATATTAGGTTGTGTAATGTCATCTTGAGTTACAATTTTTAAGAGTTGTTCAACTAGTGTATAAAAAATAGTCATGAGGTTAGTGGTAAGATCAATATTAGCCAAAGAAACTAAAGTTTTAATATTTTCCATACTAGTTAAATCCATAGAAGCCATGGCAAATATAAGTACAACTGCAAGACTTGGTGTAATAGTTGAAACATGGGATGTGGTGACTTATATCAAGTCTTGTGGAGAATATACTATAGTGACCATATCTAGAACAACTAAATTAGTTTATGTGATCATTGAGGTGTTAATTATTGTATAGGTTTCATCTGGACCCTTGTCCATAGAAGGATTTTGACCTTATTTCTCAATCTACACTTGTTTTGTAACTTGAGTATATGGAGGATTATGGTTTAAAGTCTGAAAATTCCCCTATAGAGGTACCTCTTAGGAAATATTCATTAAAACTTCTTCCTTTAGGTCTTCTTCAAGGCTTTCATCTAAATCCCATTATTTTATAAGATCATCTAGAGGTTCTTATGATAAATATCCTTCCCCATACTCATATTTTGTGTTAGAGTATGGAATGCCTAATGATATGCCAGAGTATGAGAAGTGTCCCTCCTCTTGTCATGTGATGGAAATAGTTTGTAGAGAGGTAGGGAAAGACCTTATAAATGTCACTACATAATGAGTAGTTGTCATGTGTAATGGAGGAGTAGAAGAGGGATAAGTCACCACTAGAGCCTAAGGTGGTGGAGTTATTATAACTAATAAAGTGAATTCAAATGTGACCTTTGGTATTAGGGGTGCCCTTGTGTCTAGATTATGTTTCCCTAACTCCTTTGGCTTTGGGAAAATTTTTAGAGCCCCTTGCTTTCAACTGCTCATTATATTTTTCTTTTATTTCCTCTTTTACTCGAGGTTGCCTATCTTGTCCATAATTTTTTCCTCTTGCTCCATCCTAACTGCATCCTCTCTTGTTATATATTAATCATATTGGATCATTTAAGCAATCTTCATAGACATCTTAGCCCTTTTCATCCTTACATAAACCTCAAAACCATCCTCAATATTGAGAAATATTAAGTCATGTTCATATTTTTTATGACCACAATATTTCTTAAATTTCATGTGGAACTTATTTATTTGTTAATTTATCACCTTCCTTAGGTTCTAGAATATATATTTAGCTAGTCAAACCTGAATGAACCTCTATATTTGAATTCTTTTCCAAATGATCCTAATTTTAGAACTGTTGTCTCCCAATTTTGAGTGGATATTATGATATTTGGCCAATCTAGCCTTCCTCAAATTGTCATCTACATTTTTTGATAGTTTTCAAATGATCTCCTACTCAACTAGTTTATTAAGTACATGCCTAGGTAAAAATAAGGGGGCTACTAGTGTTCCCTCAAATTTGATGATTATATGGTCTTGATAAAACCAATAATTACCTAATGACTTGATTAGTCTATTTATCTGATTAGAGTATTTAGGCATCATTTGTCCATTTATTTATCTATATACCATTAGATAGAATTTGTCTACTATTTTTTGCATATAGTCCTTATATATATGGATATGAATGTGATCAAAATCATCACAAATCTATTTTGGCCACTTTGGCTCCCAAGGAAGAATGTTAACTAGGGTGATAATCACATACATAACACCCACAAAATAGGAAAGCATGTAGAAGTTTTCATCTACTTAGTCATGAATATGGTTTTTCTATGTTTTCAAATTAAATCTTATGATTTCCCATAATGAGGGAATGCCTTTGCCTTCCATACTTATAGATAGAAATGGGACTCAAACTTCATCCAGATGAGTGATAAATGGGGATCTGTAGAGCCTATTCAATAGATCCATAGTAATTATGAAACCATGTCTAAATTAGGTAATGGGGACATTTTTACTCATGGAAAAATTATTATGATTATGATCCCAACCTAATTGTGTACTTTTGACACCATTGTATTTGAACCAGGAACTAATAGTTTTATTATTATATGGGATGTCTATTTTTGATAGTCAATAAAATTTATCAAAAACATATGCTTCAAGTTTTGTGCTATTATTTTTATGAAAAATGTCTTTTATGCATGTGCCTGCTATAAATAAACTTTACACTATGTTAACATAAATGAATATCTATGGTTTTGCTATAATTTTATGGTGTCTGACAACTTTAATTGCTACCAGGTCATCTCTATAATCCCTTTGATCAAGAAATAAATTTTATTTGTCCTTGTAAGGCTAAACAACCTCAACATCTTCATAAATTATCATGTAATTCTTAAATGCTTCATTCAAATTAGATTGATTATATTCTATGTATTTAAATTCTTATTTAATAACAAATAATAACATCCAAGGATCAGGTTCCTAGTTTTTAACTTCTATTACTAAGTAATTTGAGATTTGTGCTAAATTTTAAATCTAGGGATTTCAACTGATATAGAGCTCTAGGTAGTAGTTTGTAGTCTATACATTGTCAAATGTAACTCATTTTTACCTAGGAACTAATGATGCTTATAAATGTACCATAGGTGTGATCTTTAGTGTTGATAAACACTTCTCATTTTAAGATTTGAAAAATCCAAGGCATGAGTTGTAGTTTGTGACAATTCAGTGATTTTTGTGGTGAAATAGAAGTAGAGTATAAGAACTATCCATAATATTTATTTAGTTTAGTGGTTGGGGGACACTAGGGTCTAAATCTTTAGATCTTTGTGAATTTGATGATTTCCAAACTAATCTAAATGAGTATTAACAATGATATTTAAGCTAAAGTGAGTCTTGATAAAAATAAGAAAAGAGAAGGGTAAGGTAGAAAGGAAATGTGATTACAAATTCTCATCTTGAATATTATGACAAAATTCTAATTAATTTGAGCACACATGAACCAATTTATGTTATAAAATAGCATGAACTCAGATTACATCACAAATCAGGAAAAAATTGAAGTAAATATAAAAATCATAAGTAAGAACCAAGTTTAATTTAAATGTTTAATACTATGGTTTGAATATACTAAGCACATCCAAATGTAGAGAAAAATAAAATGAAGTATACTTGAGATATCTACAATTAATCTAACATTAGCACAAATCAACAACCCTATGATAGAGAATGTGACTCAAAGTACCGAGAATCCTTAAAACTTAAGAAAAAAACATACAATTTAGAGACAACATTAACATTTAAAAAACTATAAAGACAATCTTTTTAGAATTCCTTAGTTATCTTAAATGCTCTTGGTTTACAATTGTTCCAAATCTCTCCTTTACAAAATGGTACTCCCTACCTATTTATATGAAACATAAGCAGTTTACAGATTAACTTTCTCAAAATATCCACATGAAGGATGAGGATAGTTGTCATTAATACAAAGACATAATGCAAAAGGCTTTCATACCAACTTGACAAGAATAAGTATATGCTAACAGACTACCATATATATTAAAAAAAGAATATTCTTATACAAATTACATTAGTGGGCCCTTTAATTAGCCCTATCTGAGGAAGTATTTCACCTTGGTGTATTGATTTTGATTATCTCAAAATTCACTACAAGATTCATTAGACAATCCTTTTCTTGACTTTATAACTTGCCAAATTCACTATCAACCTTAGCCATGAGTTCCTTGATATATTATGATTTTTCAATATACTTCCCTATAGTAATAATGATGTCAAGGATCTTTTGATTATCCTTGGTAGGATGGCTCTGATGCCTCTTGATATTTTAAATGTGGACACTAACTCTCTAATTGAATTCTTCACCACTGATTAGGTCCATATTAGTGGTTAGAGAAGGGTTTTATAACAGCCCCCCCAAAATTTTCTCTATTAATTTTATCAGTTCCTTGTCTCCCTTGATGAAGTTGTTGACATTGATATACCAAGTGACCAAATCATCCTACTTATCTATAAAAACTCCCATGATTATATCTAAATGTCCAAGCTTGATGATCTTGAAGTCCAAGGTCTACTTTGTCCTATGCACATTGATAAGTTCTACCATCTGAGCTTGAGAATCTTGCCATTGGGGGATTAAGGCTTGTGCCATATTAGATTGATGGTTTAGATCACTTAATCTAAGATTGATGTTCTTTAAATTCTCAAATGTGTCCTGTAAATATTGATTCATCATTTGTAATATGTCCTTAGGAATTGAAAGTAGGACATGAGCCTCTAAATCATGCTTCTCCTTCTCCAAGTTAAGGATCCTCTACTTCATTCCTTGGATTCCAACCAAGGTCATTATTTATTGAGCCATTACCAAACTAGCTACATCCTCCTAACATATTAGATGTTATCTTTCTTCCTACCCTTAAATGGGATTTAATTCCATAAATTATTCCACCTTTTGAAAGGTGAACTCCTTGGTGCCAATAGTAGCCTTATTTGTCACTACTCTCTCAAGACTTGATGTGTCTAAATTTAAGTGGACCTTTGGGTTAGACTCCTTTAACTGTATCTACTTAGGAAATTCTACATTTGAACTCCTAGATGACCCTAGGGTGTCAATCCCTTAGCTCTTCTTATTGTGAAGGATTTGGTTCTTTCTCTCTGCTTGTCTATTCATAATGTCTTAGATCCATGGATTGATATTTTCTTGAGCATTTATGCCAACTTGAGTTAAAGCCAATGATGGAGAAAGAGATAGTATTTTATATATTTTCCCATAAGTAAACCAATCAATAATGGCTTGTCCATAAATAGGATTCTCATCATTGAAGAGGTTAAATTCACTAGTAAGGTGAGTGAAGGTTAACCTAGGCTTCTTTTTAGGTGCTAGGGGCACCAAGGCCAATTATGCTTGTCTCTTTCCTCCATCCAATAGATTTAAATCCTTGATTTTTTCATTATAGGTATCCTCTTCCCTATCAAAACCATAGGGAATTACAATGTCACCAAGGGCACTCTCTACTATTTCTCCTACCTCTAAGGCAATCATGCTAATGACCTCCACTGGGGAAGAAGACCTCTATAGGGATACTTGGGGTTGATTACCTTTACTATGTCTATGCTCTATCATTTTATCATCAATTATAACTTTACCCTTTCCTTTTGTATCCTTAGGTTACCTAACCTGAGTTTGATTTATCAATTTTACTCATCGAGGTTCAGAAGATTATCTTCCAATAGGTGATTCTTGATGAGTAGTCCCTAATGGTCCTTAAAACAAGTGATAATGCAAGAGATGTAGTTTCCATCTTTCTCTTGAGGGTTTATTATCTTTGACTATCCTATGCTCTAACTATATATTATAGTCTTTAACCCTAGAAAGGACTTATTTAAAGTTCTTTGCCTTTGTGTAAATACCATCTCCCACACCTGGTTGATGTTTTTTCTCAATATTTGGGAAAAATTTATCCTAGATGTGTTTGGTCACTTTGTAATTGGGGTCTCACACCTTAAGGTCATCTATTTTTAAATTAAAATAATTCTTATGGATCACCATAATTTTTAGTTGCTTCCAATCTTTGATCACAATCCTGCTAATGTTTAGTGGAAAGGGGTAGACCTGAGCCTTATTATTTTTCTTTCGTAACCCATCCACTGCTTATATGATTTGATAAGTAATATCTTGCTCTGAAAGCTTATTAGGGACATGGATAGACAATCTATATGGCTGAATCATGATTCCTTCTATCCTTATTATAGTACAATTTGAATAGAACCATACATCCCCCATGGTTTCCACTTGTATTTTGATTAGAGGGTGGAGTCTTGGCATAGGGACACTAGTGATTGCCTCAAAAATAGTTGGGAAAAACACCATCAAAAATAAATTACATGTGGTTCCTGTATTTGAATATATGTAATTTAGAGTAGTGGTGAGAGATAGTGGTCCTACCATCAGGGAACTAATTTTAGATGGCAGGGAAATTTACAAAGGCCAAAAAGTGAATCTAAAATGTAAGACATAATAAAAAATTAATTGGAGGTCTTTATCTTGATGGTTTTGAATTTTTTTACCACAAAAAATCTTATTAAGTCTCTAATGGGGGGTGGGGTTAAATTCCATTCCAGCATGTAATGAGCATAATATGCTAAGACCTTACTCACATAAGTAGTGGAAGGGGAACCAAAGGATATATTAAATAAGGTCATAGATATCCTAATGATCTCCCTAAATTGGATAATAGGAAACCCACCATCAAGGGACCTAAAAATATGGGAGCCTTTGATTAACCAAGGTGTGAGGACTGAATCTAGGTTTTGGGTGTTTGTCCACTCTCTCACAGATGAGAGATCAATATGAGGAAAGGGGAGCTTGTAATAAGTTTAAAAGGCATATGGGTGATGAATTTAACCTTCTTAGTGATTACCTCTTGAATGATCCATTCCCCATCTATTTTGTAATCAATGAAAATGAGAGCAAGGAGATCAATATAATGCATTACCTCTAGTTTAGCTACAACATGGTGGAGGCTTGACAGCTAAATTGAGACTACGTCATTGTATTGTTGATGTAGAATATTACACCCTTGGCAGGAGGCTGAGCTCATGCCTTCCTCATGCAATAATGGAAACTCCCCTCTCACCTGTGAGACTGGCGAAGCTAGAGGGGAGAGTCTCTAGATGAGGGCTAGCTCCCTCTGATGTATCTTTCAAGTCCTGGTTTCTCCTACTGCTAAAAAATGAAAAAGGGGGGGATGAAAATGGAGAAGGAGATGCTGAAAATAGAACCTAAGCCTAAAAAAAGTAAAAGGTGATACACCAAAAAAGTTTGATCTACTCTGCTCGAACATACACTTTCCACTGAGAACCAGCTCCCATACACTTCATCTGACATGAGAAAACCTTCTACATCAATGGGTCAGGGGTCCATGGAGATACATGGAGGAAATAAATACTAGAGGCATTTTAAGACACACTACAGTAGCCTATCCACTTCACCTATACTCCTCTAGGGACACTTATGATAGACCTATAAAAGGAAACTCAAAAATGCACTAGACATGCTGAAATCATTCTGTAAAAGCATTAATAAAATGACTTAACATAGAATCAAGGCATAGAAACATACTAAAGATGCAAAATTCAAAATGGAGGTAAAAATGCTAAGTTTTGATTTAAGGTAAAATTCTGGCAGAGCTCTACCTTACAAGCCTGAGATATTTTTGGGAAATTTTTTTCCTTAAGGCTGGGAGTCGATCCTTTCTCAAATGAGAATTTTTTACAATATATAGAAAGAGGAAGAGAACTTGGTGCTTCTTGGGAAAGACTTTGCTACCCTTTTCTACCAGTGACCCATGTGCATTCTAAACCTTGGGAAGAGGAAGCCACTATTACTGATGTCATTCTTCTAGAAGAGGCCTACTGGAACCATGCTATACAATCATCAAAATTGACTTTGGTGTTCAAGCATTAATGTAAGAACATGGCTGCACCTCTTTTTTGAAAATAGACTATAGTTTTTCACCTCTTAAATGCCAACTTGGAGAAAAATAGGCCACACCACTCGTCTGGAAATAACTCACCTTCTCTTTGCCACTTGAATTGCTTTATCTTTTCTACTCGTCTTCTTCTTGCACTTTTAGCCCTCGAGGGTGATCTTCTGGCAGGTCACTACATTCCTTGGGCTCTTTCCATGGTTGGTGCTTAGACAGTTTAAACAAATGACTACCTCACTGTGTTAAAATTGATGTTCACACAGCCGTCACCTAATGGCTAGTTCATTTCCTTGAAAATGATGACTTTTGAGATGTCAGCGTCCTTGGCAAAATGTCATTGGGTCTTTTTTGTGGGCTTCTATGTTTCAGGGTTTTCCCTGTAGACAAAAATTTCATGGGAATTGGCCACTTTGTCATTTCCCTATGCTAGCAGCCTTTTTGAACTGAGCTTCCCCTAAATTCCTTCAAGCCTTTTATTTGAAGGAATTCCTTTGAACAAAAAGTCTAAAAGAATTTAGCCTCAAACAAAAATCTGAACTTACCCTTTGGCTGCCTTTCCTTTGAAGTACTTTCCCTCTACAAGGGCTTTTAGACTTAGAAAATACCCTCTGCAAGGGCTTCTGAACCTAGCATTGCCCTTCAACTTTGGGACACACCCTTGAACCAAGCCATTGAACCAAAATTGGTTCAATGGTTTAATCAGTTCAACGGTTTAACATCACACGCTGAGCTGATTGATCCAATATTTTGAACTTGCTGATGAACTAAAATGTGTTGAACTAAAAGATTAAAATGATGCATTGAACCAATGCATTGAACTAGTTTGTTTAACCAATTCAATGATTCAACACTATGCATTGATGAACAGATGACACTGAACTGACTAAGTGAGCTAAATGATTGAACCCACTGATTGAACTAAGGCATTGAACTAAAAACATTAAACCCACCAAATAAACTAAAGTGATTTGAACCAAGCGATGAACCAACATTAAACCTGAAGCTCGATGAACTCAAGTGGTTGAACTAAGTGCCGATTGAATTAGTGAAGCATTGAACTTAGTGGTTAAACCAAGCTAAAGTGTTGAACTAGTTCATGAACCAAGGCCAATGAACTTATGCAACCTAAAATTGATTGGATCTCAATAGCAAGGGAAGAAGGGGACTGATTTTGGCCTATTGGGAAAAAATGGTCAATAAATTGGTGACTCCTAGGGGAAGCATGCCTGTTATGCTTAAAGACTAGTTGCCTTGTAGTCCATTGGGAATAGAGTTAGATGCAACTTGAACAAAGATCATCAACAGCCCCAAAAGATCCAAGAATCAAACATGAAGCTTTTACCCCACACACACAGGGAAACACACAAGGATAAAAACACTACTTGTGAAAACTACACTTAGGGAAAATAGGAAAGGAAATTGAAAACAAACAACTATGTATAACTAACCAAGAATAATTGCCTCCCTCCTGGATCAAAAGGAAAACTTCTTAAGTCTCATTCCTGGAAAGAAGACTTATGGTACCAGACAAGTGGCTAAATGAAATAGAGAGTTAGTGACCTGCTCCTTTTTCTTATCACCTGGATTGGCTCGTATCTGAGTAGGTCAAATTTGAGCATGCTTCCAACATATACATACTCTGCTTATTCTTGGAATCTTGTTAAATGCTAGTCCTTCATGTTGGTGCATATCACTAAGAAATAAATGGTTGCTGGCTCATCACCATAAGCCTTTTGATCTATACAGTTCCTCTATAATGCATCATGGTTTGACCTATTTCCTTCTGCTTCATTACAGACTCTATCAGACTCATCCTCTGCTTCCTCTTGGCCTTCTGGAAGAAGGGTGATAGTTGTGATGTCTGAAATGGAATCACAAAATGATTATTCATCCCATAGAATGTCACCTCTCTATTCAAATATTTCTTCTTCAAGGCCTTCCTCAAGGAAGATAGACCTCTCCTTTTCCTCCTTGATGATCAAGGTCTCTAGATGTTCAAAGGTATCCTCCTAATTCTCCTCCAACTTAGGCTCCTTAGTGTAGTCATCCTCCTCATCGAAGCAATAGGGAAGTTCATCAAACAAATGGGGAGAGAGCTCAGCATGCTTATGTTCCTCCTCATATTGCTGGAACATCTACATATATGCAAGACTTGTGTCTTCTCCATTACTGATGAGGTCTTCACAAGGAGCATCAATGATTATTTCTTCTTCATTGTCACTTATGACAGCCTCTTGGGAAACCAAAGATTGGATCTTTTGATCCTCACTCACCTCTTGTATAATAGGTTCCTCCTTAAGAAGGGATGAAGTGGGAAGCTAGTGATTGAACCCATGTGGAAGAGGAGGTAGTCCTTGAGCTATAGTCAAATGATTCTCCTCTTTCCATTTTGTCAACACTTCATCAATATCAGGTGTGGCCTGATATCTCTCTTGGAAATGTGTAGGTGGGGTGTGTTCAGACATGGAATGTGCCCTTGGGTCTAAACTATCCATCACATGTTGGCTGAGGAATCTCTCTCTAGATTCTAAATTTGCAATTCTTCTAGCCATACCCTCTTGGAAGCACCTTTCTTGGGAGTCACCAGCATCATCATGAGCAAGGGTAGACTCATCTTATTTAAGGTTTTGAGAAAAACCTTACTTCTCCTCCTTCCTGCCCCATGATTCTACTATTTTCCCCCAATTTAGGATCTCTGAATTGGAATTTTGCTCCTATGAACAGGCATCAACTTTGTTTTCTCCAAGGTCTTGGGGCTCCTCCATAAGGTCTAGAAGTTTGAACTCTCTTTCATGAAGCAGACTCATCCTAGCCTCTAAATCTTCAATTTGTTTGGCTAGATTATCTTGAAAGAGTCTTTCTTGGAGTTCAACAACATCATCCTCTTCAAGGCTCTAGGATGGTTACTGGCATTCCTTCCTCCAACTTGGAATTTTCACATCATGTTGAAAGACTTGGGGAGGTTGAGGAATGATAGGAAGAGATTGTTGATGCATCAGAAGAGTCCCTAGAAGAGGGATGTGTTGGCTCATGGTATTTTCCCCAATGGAAGATTCACAATATAAGGAATTAAGAAGATTGACATCCACGGGGGGTTGCTCTAATGCTCTTTGATGTTGGAAAGCTAGGTGCATAGGATTGAGAGCAGATGCATTAGATGAGCTGAAGTGAGCAAGTGCTATCTGATAGAAAGGATTTGGTGTACAAGAGGGGGATTTCTTTAGAATAGGAGGGGGCACATAAGGCTGATTGCCTTGAATAAATGGATTTCTCCATTTTGCTACCTCCTCCTCCATGGATTTCAAGGCCTGATCTTGTCTAAACAAACACTCCTCTCTATATATCAGCTCCTATTGATATCCGTACCACTCCTCTAGTTTGTCAATCTCTAGGGCCACTTACCCTATCATTATAGGGTAATTAGGAGAGTTGCTTGAAGGGATTGCATGAAAATTCTGAGTTTGATCAAAGTCATATGAAGGAATACAAGGTCCATGATTTTTTGCAAAGGAATTATAATACAAAAAGTGATTTTTGATGGCACCAAGCTGCTTAACCAGCTGATTCAACTCAGAGTCACCATTGGTGTTAACGCAAAAGCCTCCAAAGTCTAGTTGGTTAAAAAACACACCAAAAAATTCTTTAACTCTTTGGACAAAACCAGTCCTAGTGAGTCATATTGGGCGTGCTAAAAACTATTGATGCAAAAGATTACACCCTTGGTAGGAGGCCAAGCTCCTGCCTTACTCATGCAACAATGGAAACTCCCCTCTCACCTGTGGGACTAGTGAAGCTGGAGGGGAGAGTCTCTAGATGAGGGCTATCTCCCTCTGATGTATCTTTCAGGTCCTAGTTTCTCCTATTGCTAAAAAATGAAAAAGGGGGGGGGGATGAAAAGGGAGAAGGAGATGCTAAAAATAAAACCTAAGCCTAAAAAAAGTAAAAGGTGATACACCAAAAAAGTTTGATCTACTCTACCTAAACATACACTTTCCACCGAGAACCAGCTCCCATACACTTCATCTGACATGAGAAAACCTTCTACATCAGTGGGTCAGGGGTCTATGAAGATACAAGGAGGAAATAACTACTAGAGGTGTTCTAAGACAAACTGCAGCAGCCTATCCACTTCACTTATACTCCTCTAGGGACACTTTTGATAGAACTGTAAAAGGAAACTCAAATGCACCAGACATGCTAAAATCATTCTGAAAAAGCATTAAGAAAATGAATTAACATAGAATCAAGGCATAGACATCTACTAAAGATGCAAAATTTAGAATGGAGGTAAAAATGCTAGGTTTTGATTCAAGGTAAAATTTTGGCAGAGCTCTGCCTTACAAGCTCGAGAGATTTTTGGGTAGAGTTTTGCCTTAAGGCTGGGAGTTGATCCTTTCCCAAATGAGAAATTTTTACAATATATAGAAAGAGGAAGAGAACTTGGTGCTTCCTGGGAAAGATTTTGGCACCCTTTTCTGCTAGTGACCCATGTGCATTCTAAACCTTGGGAAGAGGAAGCCACTATAACTGATGTCATTCTTTTAGAAGAAGCATGCTGGAACCATGCTGTACAATCACTAAAATTGACTTTGGCATTCAAGCATTAATGTAAGAACATGGCCACACCTCTTTTCTACAAATAGACTGTAGTTTGTCCCCTTTTAAATGCCAACTTGGAGAAAAATAGGCCACACCACTCGTCTGGAAATAACTCACCTTCCTTTTGCCACTTGAATTGCTTTGTCTTTCATGCTTCTTGTCTTCTTCTTACTCTTTCAGCCCTTGAGGGCAATCTTCTAGTGGGTCGCTACATTCTTTGGGCTCTTTCCATGGTTGGCACTCAGATAGTTTAAAAACAAATGACTAACTCACTATGTTAGAATTGATGTTTGCACGGATGTCACCCAATAGCTAGTTCATCTCTTTGAAAATGATAACTTTTGGGACATTACCATCCTTGTCAAAATGTCATCGATTCTTTTCTGCAGGCTTCTATGTTTTGGGCTTTTCTCCATAGACAAAAAGTCTATGAGAATTGGTCACTTTATCTTTTCCCTACGTAGGTGGCCTTTTTGAACTGAGCTTCCCTCGAATTCCTTTGGCCCTTTTCTCTAAAGGAATTCCTTCAGATAAAAAGTTTGAAAGAATTTGGCCTCAAACAAAAATCTGAACTTACCCTTCGGCTACCTTTATTTTGAAGTGCTTACCTTCCGCAAGGGCTTTTAGACTTAGAAATGTTAGGTTATGGAGATAAAAAATTCACTAATGCAAACATGGAGGAGGTTGCTAAGTTATAGAGAAACGGACATTAGCAGTGCAATCGACATCGGTTATGGGTCGGCCGACATCAGTCAGACAGGCATCAACATCAGTAGCTGTGTGTGCATGCATTTGCATGCACTTCCAGAACTGGTCTTATTTTAGATGGACAATTTGTTTGCATGTAAAAGACTAATTTTAGTCTTGAGTCTGCATTTCTAATTATTGTAATTAGAAGTCTAATTATTGTTTCCATGGGATCTTTATAATAGACTCATGGGGCTATATTGTAATCAATGACAAGGAAGAGATCCTTCCAATTGTAAGATCAGGTTGATCTGCAGCTTGTTGCAAGATTAGGGGAGATCTACATGGTAAGTAAGATTAGTTGATTTGAAAGTTGTTGCAAGATCAGGGGAGATCTAATTGGAGTACTTTGAGTACTTGTGGTACTGGTAGTATTGTTACTGACTGGTGGAGGGTACAACTTTGTGTTTGAGTTGTGGTTGTAATTGGTTATGAGAGAAAGAAATCTTGAGGGAGAGTTACTGGTACACCCAAGAGGTGTGGGAAGAGTGTAATCTCTTCATTGTATTTCCTTCTGGATGAGTTGAATACAAGATTGTATTTTCTCTCAAATTCTGTGTTGTTTCTGATTCTAGTTACTTATTACTTTTAGCTAAATTCCATGTTTAGTTGCTTATACAAGGTAATCAATTGTGATCCTAATCCTGACAAAGTGGTATCAGAGTGAGGTTGTAGGTTCATCAGAGCCTGGTTCGAAGTAGGTTAGTGTTTGATTATAGGTCACTCTCAGGGGTTTCTGATTGAGTGGGAGTAAAGCAATGGCAAAATAAAGTAAGCTAAGAATGGAGAAATTCAATGGCAAGAATTATCAATTATGGAGGATACAGATAGAATATTATCTGTATCAGAAAGATCTATACTTACCATTGGGAGGGTTGTAAGCAAGCCCACGGATATGAAATATGAATAATGGAATGTTCTTGATCGAAAGGCTCTGGGATCTATAAGGTTGAGCTTGGCATCGTCTGTGATTTCCAACTTATCACAGGCTAAGACAATGGTAGAGTTAATGGGATCTTTGGAAAATTTATATGAAAAACTCTCAGCTTTGAATAAGGTATTTCTTATGTAGTAATTATTTAATTTGCAAATGCTGGAAGGTGGATCTGTACATAGTCATCTTAGTGATTTCCATGGTTTGGTAAACCAGTTAAATTCAATCAATATAGCTTTTGATGATGAAATTAAGGATCTCTTAATCTTATGCTCATTACCTGAAAGTTTGGATAGTTTGGTAATGGCAGTTAGTAATACTGCATCTACTTCAAATATCTTGAAAGTTGATGATGTTGTTAGTGTAATCTTGAATGAAGAAATTCATAGGAAAAGCACAGGTGAATCATCAGGGAATGCTTTAAGTGTTGAAAGCAAGGGAAGGCAAAGATAGAAGATTGAGCAAGGGAAATCAAGGTCAAAGATACGCAGGAGATCCAAATCTAGGTATGGCAGAATAATCTACTGGAATTATGGAAAGGCAGGGCATGTAAATAAAAATTATTGGTTGGTTAAAGATCAACAAGAAGGAAATGAAGAAGTAGATGTTGTAGATATTGTTGCACAGGATGATCTTGTATGTTCCTTGGATAGAGTGGAATCTTGGGTTTTAGATTTTGGTGCCTCTTTCCATGCAACCCCAAATAGAGATTTTTTTCATGAATATGTCCAAGGAGACTTTAGAGAGATTTATTTAGGGGATGGTAAGCCTTGTCAAATGGTTGGCAAAGGGAAAGTGTAGCTGAAATTGCAGACGGGCAACACATGGGTGTTGAAGGAGGTCATGCATGTCCCAGTCCTGAAGCAGAACTTGATTTCTATTGAAAAGTTGGGTGATGAGGGATGCAAAGTAACTCTCACAGTGGATTCTTGGAAAGTTTCCAAGGGTACACTTGTTTTAGCAAGACGTAAGAAAGTAGGTACTCTTTATCTATCTACTTATATTACTGATTCTCCTTTTGGTTTATCTACTTCAGATGTAGATGCAAAGATGTGGCTCCATAGGCTTGGTCACATTAATAAGAAGGGGATGCATGTTCTTGAGTCAAAAGGTAAGAGTTCAGATTTGGAAAGCATAGATCAAGATTTCTATAAGCAACAAAAGAAAGTGAGGTTTCTTGAAACACATGCTACAAGAAAGGATCAGGTTTATGGCATAAAGAGGAAATTTGATGTTTTTGACAAGAATAGGAAAGCCTTGGTGTTCAAGGAGAAGATGACAGATAGAGATCAGCTCAAGGGGCTAAATGATTCTGAGTAGGGCAGTTTGGACAAGGTTTTGATTCAAAGTAAGCTCACAGGTAAAAAGTCATCACTCACAAGAAAACACAGTTACCAATGTCAGTTAGGTGGAACTAACATCAAACAGGTAGGTACTGACATCAGTCATGTGCAGACCAAAGTCAATGGTGTTAGGCAAGTGGAGACTGATGTCAGTCAGGGAACCAACATCGGCAACTAGGTGGACACTGATGTCAGTCATGGAACTGGCGTCGACAATTAGGTGGGATCGACATCGGTCAAGTGCAAACCAGGGTCGACCAAAAAATGGATTTTGGGCAGACAACAAGCTATCAAGGAGTCTCAAACACCTATGAGGAGGACTAAAAGGGTAAGTAAGCCTCAAATTCATTATTCCCTTTCTTTAGACTACTTGTTGCTCACAATGGTCAAGAACTAGGAAGTTTTAAAGAAGCAGAGCAGGTAGAATCTAGGAAACAGTGGGAGCATGGCATGAATGAGGAAGTTGATTCCTTGGATGAGAACCAAATGGGAGATTTGGTAGAGTTGCCAGAAAAAATGAAAGCACTGAAAGATGAATGGATTCCCAAGTTAAAAAAAGGAAAGAATGGACACGTGAGACAAAAGGCCAAGTCATATGGTCTTGAACAGGCTGCAAGACAATGGAGGTTTGACAGGTGTATGACAAAGCATGGCTTTAGTCAATGTCAATGTGACCATTGTGTTTACTTTACCAGGTTGGATAATATTAGCTACATTATCTTGTTACTGTATGTAGTGTGTATGCTTGTTGTAGGGTCACACATGCAGGGAGTTGCTGAGCTAAAGGTAAAGTCAGTTTAGAGGTGTGCCATGAAGAATTTGGAAGTAGCAAATTCTTTGGCAGGAGTATTTATAGAGATAGGGAAGATCACAGGTTGATGTTGTCTCAGGATGATTGTGTGAATAAGGTAGTGGCAAGGTTCAAGATGCAGGATGCAAAATCAGTTAGCACACCTATGGATGGATAGTTCACAGAACAGTGTCCTAATTCACATGATGAGATTGAGTACATGTGTACTAGACCTGAGTTTGCCCAAGTAGTGGGTGTTTTTAACAAGTTTATGGCCAATCTGGGAAAGAAGCATTGGAAAGTAGTTCAGTGGATTCTCAGGTATCTGAGAGGGACCAACAACAGGTATACATGCAATGCAGGGTCAAGCACTTCTCTACATGGGTATGTAGAATCAGATATGTTAGGGGACTTGGATGACAGGTGTAGCACCACAAGATTTGTGGTGGTTGGTCTTCAAGATTGAACTATTTATAGGTACAGGTACAGATGCAAATATTTATATCTAAGTGGGAGATTGTTAGGTTGTGGAGCTAAAAGCTTCATTGATGCAAACATGGAGGAAGTTGCTGAGTTATAGAGAAACCAACGTCAGTAGCTCAATCAACATTAGTCATCTTTAGTGTTCACAATAACTAATGTCAGTTATGGGTCGGCTAACATCGATCAGATAGGCATTGACGTCGGCAACCTGTGTGTGCATGCACTTCTAAAATTGGTCTTATTTTAGACAGACAATTTGTTTACATGTAAAAGACTAATTTTAGTCTTGAGTCTATGTTTCTAATTAATGTAATTAGAAGTCTAATTATTTTTTGCATGGGATCTATATAATAGACTCATGGGGCTATATTGTAATTAAGGACAAGGAAGAGATCCTTCCAATTGTAAGATCAGGTTAATCTGCAGGTTGTTGCAAGATAAGGGGAGATCTACATGGTAAGTAAGATCAGTTGATTTGCAAGTTTTTTCAAGATCAGGGGAGATCTACTTGGAGTACTCTGAGTACTTGTGGTACTGGCAGTATTGTTACTGACTGGTGGAGGGTACAACTTTGTGTTTGAGTTGTGGTTGTAATTGGTTGTGAGAGAAAGAACTCTTGAGGGAGAGTTACTGGTACACCCAAGAGGTGTGGGAAGAGTGTAATCTATTCATTTTATTTCCTTCTGGATGAATTGAATACAAGATTGTATTGTCTCTCAAATTTTGTGTTGTTTCTGATTCTAGTTACTTATTACTTCTGGCTAAATTTTCTGTTTAGTTGCTTATACAAGGTAATCAATTATGCTCCTAATCCTGACAAGAAACTACCCTCTACAATGGCTTCTGAACCCATCATTGCCTTTTAGCTTTGGGACACACCCTTGAACCAACCCATTAAACCAAAATTGGTTCAATGGTTCAATCAGTTCAATGGTTCAACACCATGCACTGAGCCAATTAAACCAAGCTTTTAAACTTGTCGATGAACCAAAACACGTTGAACTAAAAGATTGAATTGAAGTACTAAACTAATGCATTGAACCAATGCATTAAGTTAGTTTGTTGAACTGGTTCAATGGTTCAACACTGCATGCTAATGAACTGATGCCGCTAAACTGATTGAGTGAGTTGAATGATTGAACCTGCCAATTAAACTAAGTCATTAAACTAAAAATGTTGAACCTACTGAATGAGCTAAATCCATTTAAACCAAGTGATGAACCAACATTGAACCTGAAGCTCGATGAACTCAAGTGGTTGAACCAAGTGCTGATTGAACTAGTGAAGCGTTAAACTTAGTGGTTGAACCAAGCTGAAGCATTGAACCAATTCATGAACCAAGGCCGATGAACTTATGCAACCTAAAATTGATTGGCTCTGAATAGCAAGGGAAGAAGGGGACCGATTTTGGTCTGTTGGGCAAAAATGGTCAACATGTATCTCTAGTGAAAAAAAACACTCCTCTTTTCCTCCTCATAAATTGGTTGTAATTCCTCTATAAGGAAGAACAACTTGGACCAATTCCTAATTTCATGTACATTCAAGGCTATTAGGTTCTACTCTGTGTCCTTAAAGATATTTCATTCACTATCTAAAGTAAGATAAAGCTATGCTTATATTTTCATCTACTGCATACCTACCACCATTGATGACACTAAATTATACTTTCAAGGTCACTATGGGTTTCACTAGGGTACTTGCTTCAATATTCAATTGTACTATTTTGATTGCTTTGTGATCAATTGAGATAACTTATGTCTTCTTTATAGAGGACTTAGGGTTTTTGATCTTTAATGGTGGAAATATATATCTCTTAATCTTATAAATGAATTAGATTTTATGGGACCTTATTCTGATTCCCTCTACATTTTCAATCTTAGGATATCTTTGATTTTTATCTTCTATGCTTACTTGGAGCCTATGTGGCATGGCTCGATGCCTTTCATAGAAAATTTCATAAATGTTAGTTAGAGACTAGTTATTGGCCTTCAAAATCCTTCTTTATTTAAATTTGAAAAATCCAAATCTAGGTCCTTTCATTTCATTATTCCTTTGATCCTTAAGTTTATTGGTTATGCCACGTGTCAAGCTCATGGAGCCTTTGAAAAGTTTTCAAGCTTGACACACTATTAGATCAAATCTAGCAAGTAAGTGATCACCATTATATCTTTGCTAGGCCTAGATCATTAAATACATGCCTTTAGGATTTACATTATCCATGCATCAAGCTCATGAATCCTTTGAAAATTATTCAAACTTGATGCACCAATGGATCAAATATAACAAGCGAGCGATCATCGTTGGACCTGTAAGATGCATACCTTTTAATCAGTTCCATGAATATACAAACTTAGACTTAAAATGATGTTCCTAAAGTCCTTTTATGTTAAGAATCACAAAGTAAATTAGGTTAAGACCTTTTATGCTAAGTTTTCCTATGTAAAAATTCTAGAAATTCTATGAAAGGGTCTTTAGAAATGCCCTCTTTGCTTAGGATTTGAAATGTTGTCTAGGTTAAATTTGGTGAGTTTGGTAACATCAAATATGTCCTCATAGAAATCAAATAATGGGAGTGAACTTAACAAATTGAATATAATGGAATTGATTTGATCTAATGATTGAGTTCCACATGTCAAGCTTTTGAGGTTAAATTTGATGGGTTCATTAATGTCAAATACATCCTCACATATGTCAAATGATGGGAGCAAACTTGTAAAATTTAAGAAAATGAAATTACTTTGGTCTAATGACTGAGTGTTAAGCATTAGGATTTTAGGAACTCTTGAGGTTTCAGGGTCAATTCATGCCATTGGATTAAAGCTTCCAAGGTGGTGAGGACCACTGGATCATAATTTGAGTGCTTGACAATGATTGGTTTCCCTTTCAGTGTCGACTTTGGTTCATACCATTGGATCAATTTTTTTGATTAAGTGAGAAGCATCAAATCTACAAAAGTGCATGAGCTTTAAGTTAATGTCTGATATGTATAAAGGTTTATCTTAAGGTTTAGACCTTTAAAATTTATTCATGCTTACAAACATAAATACATTTAAACCTTAATAAGACTTAGTTAATCCAAAAGGGTTCTCATGTTTTAAAAGGGAAAAAGGTCCAAGTCTTGATTTTATATTAACATTTGGTCATGTTCAAAAACATAATCAAATATTAATATAAAGTTAGACTTTAGGGTTTTTTTAATTTAAAGGAAATAAAATTTCCTGCTAGACTTTTCTCGTGAACATTTGAATTCAAACCCCTAGGGATTATTGCTTAGGAGTCCTAGCTTTCTCCATGGAACTTGAAACTAATCACCTCAAAGACAATCATTAGCAACATTAGTCCATGAAACATAATCACAACCAAATACATTGAAGCTCATGTTTTTATTGAAATTGAATTGCCTTACAATTTCAATAGAGAATAAACCTTTCACATTCAATCTAGAACATAGATGTTTTGAAAATTCACAAGGGTCCTATTTCAACAAAAGAAATAAAAATGGGGGTTATTGGTCTCAACAAATGGTGACTTACAAGGGGAACATAGAAATATGTTAGAACCTAGGGATTTGATTTAGACCTGTACATAAGTTTTTTTAATCTCATTTTGATATATACCATCTATTGAATCGATTTTTGATTGAAACAAGCTTCTTATGTGTAAAATTTGAACCTAGATATTAAAACAAAAAAATACACTATGTGCTTTAATTCCACTTACTATTTTTCATGAGACTTAAATAAACAACATCTAAGTTGATATCCTTTTGGCCATTGCATTTGAAATTGAGCATAATTAAATATTCTCTTAGGAACAATTGCTCTTATTTTAGGGAAGGCTTGGGCATTGCTTTACTACTAGTCAGGAATCTATAGCCTGAACAGAGATAACTTTGGCTCCACTCATGGCCTTGATCCACTACTAGCCATGCATTCATATCCCTAGTGGAGATTTCATAAATCACCTTTGACTTTGCATCTTTTGATTTAGCATTAAGTCTTTCTTTCTTTTGTTTTAGACAAATGTTGAGAGCCAAGATAGCTAGGTTTAAGGATTTGGTCAAATGTTCCGGCCTTAGGATACTCTCCTTTAGTTGAAACTTTAATCCCAAACAAGGATGTGTTTTAAGTGTAAGCATGAATGTGAATTAAAAATTGAATTCACATTATACACATATGATTATTCTTAAAACCTATCTTTTATTCAAAATAAGGTTTGAATCTTTATGGGACATTTAGATTTTACACCTATCTGTGCTTGTTCCTTTGGTTGGATCATGATGCTTTATCGCCACCTCATGTTCACTTGTTTAAGATTCATACTCACACTTTATGAGAAATTACAAACAAAGATAATCTATGAGTCTTTACTATAACCAAGGAACACCACCAAGCATAAAATATGAAACACAAACAAACACAAAACAAAAATAGACAAACACAAGCAAACAAATATATACAAGCCCCCCCGCAAAAAAAAGCAAGAAAGGAAATAAATAGCCTACCTACTCTAACCTTAACAATATTTATTGCATGAAGACCCGTAGTGGGGTAGCATCAAAGTAATGCTTGAGGTATTTCCCATTGGTGGGAAAATTAAACTCTACTCCTTGAAGATCCTTCAACCTGAAAATGTTGCCTAAGATTTTTGCAATTTGATATCGACCAATCCACAAAGGGGTGAAATTGTCATGTTTGCCTATAGGCTCTGATGCCTTGTCTTAGAGGAGGACTAAATCTCCCTGCCTAAACACCTTCACTTTATACCTTTTATCAAACCATCTTTTTATGGTTGATTGGTGCCTATTGAAGTCTAAAAATGACTTTTCCCTAGCATCTTCCATTTGAATGATGTCTAATACCTGGAATGAGAAATTTCATAGCTATCCTCCATGTATTCTTGCATGAATGTGAATGTAATAAATTTTAAGGTGATGGGAAGGATAGGCTCCTGACCATATACTAACAAAAAAGGTGAATCCTTGAGGTCTTGTTTAATCCTAATTCTGTCTACCCATAATGCAAACTTAAGGAGTTTATGGCATGTTTTGGGTTTATATTTAGTAGATTTTTTAATGGCCTTCATCAAGTTTTTGTTTGTGGATTCAAAAACACCATTTCCCTGAGAATATTGATTGGAAGAAAACTTGAGTGCAATGCCTTGGTCATAAGCCCATTTTGTCATTTCAATGGATATGAAGGTAGATCCATTGTCACAAACTAAAGAAACTAGGGTTCTGAATATAGTGCAAATATTTTCCTCTAAGAAATTAATCACCTCTTCTATTTTGTATTGCTTAGTGGTTACTACCTTATTCCACCTAGTGTAATAGTCTATATCAGTTGGGACATATTTATGACCTTCAGAATAATTGGGGTTGATCACTCCTATGAAGTCTAATCCCCATTGTGAAAAAGGCTTGTCCACCATCATAGGTTGTAAAGGCATGCTTGTATTTAGCTTTTTTGTGTTAAATATCTGGCATGAATGACACTCCCTCACATGTTTGTGTGCACTTTTAAAAGGGTGGGCCAATAATACCCAACCTTGATAATATTTTGGGCTATGGTTCTCCATGAATAATTTCCACTACCCAAATTTTTATGGAAAGTAGACATGATTTTAGAGACCTCTTCTTTTGACACACATCTTAAGTAGATCCCTTCAAAGTTTTTTCTATAAATGACTCCATCTTCGATGAGGAATTGGATGCTTTGAGCCTTAAATCTCTCTTTTGTTCTCTGGTGAGTCCTAGGGGACAAATACCTCTAGTAAAAAGATGCATTAGATAGTCATACCATTCATTAGGTTAGAAGTTTTGTTGATCCACTTGCATGACATGGAGCTTGGGGTCAATATTGGTAATCATTTGAACTAAGCCTTAACATTTCACTAATTTGGAAATTTTCATCTTTGTATCATACTCTTGTAGGATTTCCATCTACTTGCATCTTCTTTCCCCAAGATCATTCTAATAAACATAAGCTTTGTGGCTAGGTTGAGTAAAATGGCATGCACCTTATTTCTAAGGAGGTAATTGTTGACGACTGGAGATTGCACCCAGTGGCAAGAAAATAGGTTCCTGCCCTCTCCCCACAACATGGAAACTCTTCTCTTGCCTGTGGGATGGCGAAGTATGAGAGGAGAGTCTCTAGATATGGGCTAGTTCCCTCTGATGTATCTTGTTTGTTTCAGGCAGTGCAAAATATAGATATATAGATATACTGGTGGGATGAAAAGGGAGAAGAAATGCATGAAAACAAACAGCCTACTCTAAAGAGGTGATACACCAAAAATGAAATGACCTTCCCACCTCCACACTCAGGATCAAACAAAACATACATACACTCAAATTTGGCAGAAAAGACCAAGTCACCAGAAATGACAGGGAGGTTCTTATGGAAAGCACAGAAAATAGGGGCTCACCAAGGTGCTGAGAAATACACACTGTAAGTGACCTCCCCTATTCTATACCTCCAAAAAAAAACTCTACTCCTGGCATCAGCAGACAATGGTGCTTTTTAGATCACAGGTTTGCTAGTGTTGAACCTGTGAGAGCATCAAGAGACAATGACTGGACACAGACCAACATTCAAGGCATACTCTACACAATCTATCCAAATAGAGGTAAAAACTATCTTTTATTGATTTAGGTGGAGAATCTGCAGAGCTGTGATCTTTAAAAAATTGGAAAAGCTTCTTTTAAAATGACCAAGTCTGCCCATTTATATGGGAAAAGCCAAGAGGAGTCTCATTGGGAAGAGGGAAAACACTGTAGCTAAAGTCACAAAACCTATCTGGACCATGCTTGCTACCTCGTTTTACATGCGGCCTGCTCCTTTTCCCATTGGTCAGGCCTTTTTCTGTGTTTTGTGGGCCTTTTTTGCCGCTTGATGTTGTGAGTGGTAATTTTACCACCCAATGTCGTGGACTGCACGCGGCAATTTTGCCGCCGTCGGCCAACTTACTACCGTGCATGACAATTTTGCCAATGTTGGCAGAGTTATCTATCATGCACGGCAATTTTTCTGCCATCGGCCGATGTTGACGGCCTCCTTTTCTCCACCAACTACTTCCGACGGCAATTTTGCCACTCATTGCTTGTGTTGGCAGTCTCTTTTTCCCTACCACTGCTGAGCGCAGCAATTTTGCCACCCATTGCTTAAAACTTTGAATTTTTTGTGGGACTTAGATGCATTGAACCAAGGCCATTGAACCTTTCAGTTGAACTGAGCATGAACCTGAAGATGGACTATAACCTGAAATTGACTGGCCTTTCATAGCTTTTGAAGAGTGTGACCAAAATTTTGCCAAAGGGGCAAAATTGGGTCAACAAATTGGCGACTCCCAGGGGAAGCATGCCTGCTATGCTTAGGACCCAGTTGCCTTTGAATATCCATTGGGTGTAGAGTCAGATGCAGCTTGAAAGAATTAATAATAGCCCAAAATATCCCAAGATCAAAAATATAGAATTTACCCCCATACACAAAGGGAAACACACAAGACTAAAAACAACTAACTGTGCAACTACACTTAGGGAAAACAGGGAAAACAACTGAAAGCAAACTATTATATACATCTAACCAAGAATGTTTGCATCCCTCCTAGATCGAAAGGAAAATTTCTCAAGTCCCCTTCCTGGTGAGAAGACCTATGGTGGCAAGCAAGTAGCTGAAAGAAAATGAGATTTGGTGACTTACTTTTCCTGCCTGTCACCTGAGTTAGCTAGAAATTGAGGGGATCAAAATCAATCATGCCTCCAATATATATGTATTCTGATTGTCCCTGGAGGCTTTTTAAATGCTGGTCTTTGATATTGGTGCTCCTCACCAAGAAATTAATCACTGTTGGCTCATCGCCATAAGCCCCTTGTTCTGCACATTCCTTCTGCAATGTATCATGGTCTGATTTATTTCCTTCTACCTCTTTGAAAACTCTTTCAGACTCATCCTCTACTTCCTTTTGGTCTTCTTGAAAAAGTGTGACTACTATGATGTCTGAAATGGACTCATAAAATGGTTACTCATCCCACAGAACATCACCTCTCTGTTTAAAACTCTCTTCTTTAAAGAATTCCTCCTGGAAGACCGACCTCTCATTTTCCTCTTTGCTGATCAGGTTCTCTAGATTTTCAAAAATATTCTCCTGATCCTCTTCTAACTCAGGCTCTTCAATATAGTCATCCTCATCAAAATAGTAAGGAAGTTCATCAAATAGAGGAGAAGAGAGCTTACCATGCATTTGTTCCTCTTTGAATTGCTGGAACATCCGCATATACGCAAGGCCTGCATCTTCTCCACTGCTGATAAGGTCTTCACAAGGAGCATCAATGATGATTTATTCTTCGTTGTCACTCATGACAACCTCCTAAAGGATTGTAGATTGGATATTTTGTTCCTCTCCTGTGTCTTACAAAATAGTTTCTTCCTTGAGAAGGGGTGAAGTGGAAAAAGCATGTGGAAGAGGAAACCATCCTTGAGCTAGAATCAAATGATTCTCCTCTCTCCACTTAATCAACACTTCATCTATATCAGGCACAACCTGATAACTCTCTTGGAAATACATAGGTGGGGTGTGTTCAGGCATGGAAAGTGTTGTTTGGTCTGAACCATCCACCACACATTGGCTGAGGAAACTCTCTCTGGATTCCAAATCTGCTATTCTCCTACTCAGATCTTCTTGGAAAAGCTTTTCCTAGAGGCTGCCAGCATCATCATAGGTAGGGGCAACTTCAGCTTCTTCAAGGTTTTGAGAAAAACCTTTCTTTTCTTCTTCTATTCTACCCCATGATTCCACTATTTTCCCCCAATTTAGGATTTCAAAATTTGAATTCTGCCCCTGTGAACGGGCAACAACTTTGTTTTCCACAAGGTCCTGAGGCTCTTCCACAAGGTCTATAAAATTTCCCTCTCTTTCAAGGAGCATCTTCATCCTAGCCTCTAAATCTTCAATTTGTTTGGCTAGGTTGTCCTGAAAGAGTCTTTCTTGGAGGTGGCTAGCATGATCCTCTTCAAAGCTCTAAGCTAGTCCTTGGCATTCCTTCCTCCAACTCAAAATTTGCACACCATGCTGGAGAACTTAGGGAGGCTGAGGAATGCAAGGAAAACACTATTGGTGTGTTGGAGGAGTCTTTAGAAGAGGGACGTGCTGGCTGGTGGTATTATTCTCAATGGAAGATTCCTAATCTAAGGAGTTGAAAATATTTATCTCCATGGGAGGTTATTCTGATGCCATTTGGTGTTGGAAAGCCAGGTGCACGGGATTGGGAGCAGCTATATTTGATGAGTTGGAGTGAGCAAGTGCAATTTGATAAAATGGATTTAGTGCAAAAGAGGGGGTTTTCTTCAGGGTAGGAGGGGACACACAACACTGACTGCCTTGAATAGATGGATTTCTCCATTTTGTTACCTCCTCCTCCATGGACTTCAAGCCCTGTGCTTGCCTAAACAAGCACTCCTCTTTATACATCAGCTCCTGCTAATATTTATACTGCTCTTCCAACTTGTTGATTTCCATTGTCTATCTCTCAAATTCCAATGCCACCTCCCTTATAGTTACAAGGCAACTAGGAGAGCTACTTGAGGGGATTCTTTAAATATTTTGAGTCTGGTCGATATTATATGCAAGAAAACAAAACCCATGATTTTGTGTAAAAGAAGTATTCATACAAGAAATGGATGATTTTTTAAGGCACCAGGCTGCTTAACCAGCGGATTTAACTTGGAGTTGTCAGATGCTGAAGGAAAAAATTTGATCTGCTATAACAGGACCAACATCAATCTTGTAACCTTTTTGCATTAAAAACTAGTCCCACCAGGCGTGCCAAAACTGTTGACGACTAGAGATTGCACCTGATGGTAGGAAAATAGGTTCCTACCCTATCCCCACAACATGGAAACTCCTCTCTCACCTATGGGATGGTGAGGCAGGAGAGGAGAGTCTCTAGATATGGGCTAGTTCCCTCTGATGTATCTTGTTTGTTTCAGGTAGTGCAAAATATAGATATATAGATATACTGGGGGGATGAAAAGGGAGAATAAATGCATGAAAACAAACAGCCTACTCTAAAGAGGTGATACACCAAAAATGAAATGACCTTCCCACCTCCACACTTAGGATCAAACAAAACATACATACACTCAAATTTGGCAGAAAAGACCAGGTCACCAAAAATGACAGGGAGGTTCTTATGGAAAACGCAAAAAATAGGGGCTCACCAAGGTGCTGAGAAATACACACTATAAGTGACCTCTCCTATTCTATACCTCCAAAATAGAACTCTACTCCTGGTAGCAACAGACAGTGGCACTTTGTAGATCACAGGTTTGCTAGTGTTGAACTTGTTAGAGCATCAAGAGACAATGACTGGACACAGACCAACATTTAAGGCATACTCTACACAATCTATCCAAATAGAGGTAAAAACTATCTTTTATTGATTCAAGTGGAGAATTTGCAGAGTTGTGCTCTATAGAAAATTGGAAAAGCTTCTTTTAAAATGACCAAGTCTGCCCATTTATATGGGAAAAGCCAAGAGGAGTCTCATTAGGAAGAGGGAAAACACTATAGCTGACATCAAAAAACCTATCCAGACCATGCTTGCTACCTCATTTTGCATGCATCTTGCTCCTCTGCCCATTGGTCAGGCCTTTTTTTTGTGTTATACGGGCCTTTTTTGCCACTTGATGTTGTGAGCGATAATTTTACTACCCAATGTCATGGACTGCACGTGGTAATTTTGCTGCCGTCAGCTGACTTACTGCCGTGTGCAGAAATTTTTCTAACATCGAAAGAGTTATCTGCCATGCACGACAATTTTTCCACCATCGGCCAATGTTGACAGCCTCCTTTTCTCTGTTGGCTACTTCTTGTGGCAATTTTGCCACTCATTGCTTGTGTTGGCGGTCTCTTTTTCCCCACCACTGCTGAGCGCAGTAATTTTGCTGCCCATTGCTTAAAACTTTGAATTTTTTGTGGGACTTAGATGCATTGAACTGAGGCCGTTCAAACTTTTGGTTGAATTGAGCATGAACTTGAAGATGGACTGTAACCCAAAATTGACTGGCCTTTCATAGCTTTTGAAGAGGGTGACCAAAATTTTGCCAGAGGGGCAAAATGGGGTCAACAGTAATGTCTAAACTTTTTTATTGCCTTTACCAAGGCATAGGCTTACTTATCAATAATGGAATAGTTCACCTCTACATTTTTGAAGTTAGTGCTCATGAAGGATATAGAGTGGTCATTCCCATCAAACTTTTGAATTAAGACATCCATGGTGTGGTCAAAAGTAAATGAATATAATAAAAAATCCTTTGAAAAGTCAGGACTTATAAAAATTGGGGCTTGACTGATTGCTCTTTTAATGTCATCAAATGCTTTCTTGGATTCTTAATTCCAAGAAATTTTAGCATTTTTATTAATCATATCATTCAAAGGTTTGACAATCTCAGTAAAGCCTAAAATAAAATTCCTCGTGAAGTTAATCTTGCCAGAGAATGACTTTAGTTCTTTCTGGCTATTAGCTAGGCCAATTTTAGAAATGACATCCACTCTATTAGGATCTATGGAGATCCCATATTTAGTAATGACATTCCCCAATAATTTTCCTTTAGTGACATATAATATGCTTTTATTGGGGTTAATAGATACACCATACTTCCTCTATCTCTCAAATACTTATCTCAAATGCATGAAACATTCTTCTCTATTCTTAGAGAATATTGTGAGATCATCCATATATGATGATGAATTTTCCCACTAGACCTTGGAAAGCATGGTATATGGCCCTCTAAAGATTTTCCCCTACATTAATTAATCCAAAAGGCATTATCTTGTAATCATATGATCCCCATTTAGTAGTAAAAGTTATTTTCATCCTGTCTTCTAGAACAACAAGCACCTAGTTATATATAGAAAATCCATCTAAAAAGGACATCATGGAAGATCCTGAAACAACTTGGATAACTTGGTCTAGATAAGGCAAGGGGTAATTTTCCTTTTCAAATTCTCTATTCAAAATTTTAAAATCTATGCATAATATTATTTCCCCATTCTTTTTTTCAACTGGGACCAGGTTTGCAACCCAAGTGGAATGCCTAATAGGAAACATGATCCTTGAATCCAATAATTTCTTGACCTCCTTATAGATCATGGGTTCTAACATAGGGTTAACTGGTATTTTCATCTATTTGAAGGGTTACCAACCCTCCTAGAGAGGTATAGTATGAGTAATAATCCTTGGGTCAAATATTTTTAGATATTCATAGGACCAAGCAATTACATCTTTATATTTTTTAAGTAGCTCTCTAGCTTTTCTATTTTCCATTTTAGTGCAAGCCTTCCTTATATTCACCATTTGGGGCTGATCATGGGGGCCAAGGTTCATGGCATGATATTCCTTACCGCTTACCTTGGGTTGCTTAGATGCTTCAAAAATCTTGTCAAGATAAAATAGTCTTTCCAATGAGATCATTCCTTTAGGTATCTTATTTTCACTTAGTTGGATGATTTTACCATTAAGTTCCTTCTCAAGAAAAGTTTCATCAGCTTCATCAATAATGTGAGCTTCAAAATCTCTAAAATTAGTCAAGAAATCTATAATTTGTTGATCATCATTGAAAAATTGGAAGTGATTTATGTTGTTAGGGATTGAGGGACATGTTACAAGCTCAATACTAAGGTTCTAAGAATCATGATTAGGCATGAGGTTAGCTACAGGAGGTAAGCTCATTAGCAATTTTATTTTCTTCTTTGGGGATAGACAAGATATTGAAGGCATCAAAAGATTCCATCAAGTCCCAAACTCTAAATTTATACCTCTTAAGGTAAGATAGCTTGTACTGGTACTTTCTCCTTACTTGATTAAATATAATTTATAATCTCTATAAATAAGGAGTTCCTTGACCTTATGCTTGATGGCAAGCTATAATCCTAGGTTGAGAGCATCATACTTAACCAAATTATTGGTGTAGGGGAATTGTAACCTATAATATGCATGGTATTATTTTTCTCCAAGGTCTATCAATACAATACTAGCCCCTAATCCTAATTTGCATTTATCACCATCAACATATAACTTCCATAGGCTAGGCATTGGAGGAGAGATATTAGAACTAGGTTCCTTTATAGTTTTTAAAGTGAAAAATCCTAGATCAGAATGTAGGAAGTTTACTCTTTCATTGATAGCATTGTATTTTATTATCATGTGTTTCATTTTGGTCTCCCTATCTAATCTTATTTAATTAAATAGACCTTTCCAAGGTATCCACAAGTGTGAGCAATCAGTAGACATGCACCCATTTAAGGCCTCAGTCTATTCTCTACTCAAGAGCAATCCATAAGAATTAGGAATATCCACAACTTGTATGTCAATATATTATTTAACCCTAGGTTCACTGGCTAACTGCATATGCACATTTAATAGTTCCCTAATGACTTTGACTCTAGATTTATCTAATTTATTAACCGCCCTATCATACTTGATTAGTGTTAACCCAAGTTATTCACATATCTCGATAGGTATGATATTAGTTGAGGCTCTAAAATCTAAAATACAACTATGGAGATTCTTCCAAAATATCCTAAATATAAGCAAGAAGGGTGGGAACTTTGCTCTGATTACTTGCATAATTACATTAGCACTATCACTTTTATGGGGCTTCACAAGTTTTTTGGATAATTATTCCAAGAGTAAATCTCTTTGTTTTATAATTTGAGTTAGCTCATGCAGAGTGATGCTAGATTTAATATTTTTCATATCCTCCACAATATTGTAACCAGTTTTGATTGAAGGATCAATACTAGGTTTAGAAGAGCTTTGTTTGGGAGGTTTAGGATTATTATTTGATACGATGTATGAGGGGTCCCATAGTTTTTAGGTGGATTAGAAGTAGTCAATGGCTATTTTTTATCCCTATTTCTTATAGGATATGTCTTCAATAACTTCTAGAATGCTTGAATCTCTTCAAGGATGTTCTTAGGTTCATTATCTTTTTGGAAAGGGAATTAAAAAGTTTATACCATGTGCACTTGGTCAAATTTTTTATATTTAGAAATACCTAATGAAATATCTTTGTGTGGAACCATTTCAAATGTGTCAGGTTCCTCTTGGAAAGCTTCAAAGGCTTTATAAAATTCAATTCAGTCAATCTCACCATGCTTAGAGGTAGCACGCACCCTATAGTAGTCTGGTAAGGCAATATCAGTGAGGTTGATATTCATAGTCCTTTTTCTAGAGTAAGGCTCATTAGTTTTATTATTGTATAAAATATCATTTTTAAATATATTTCTAGGCCTGTTAAACTTTTAGAAAGTGAATTTCCTTCCAAGATTGTCATTAGCATTACCAACTTGCTTTTGTAATTGCAAGAAGTCTGTGTTGATCTTTTGGACCATTTTTAATATAGACTCATTCTCATTATTTGGAGTCTCAAAATTTTAACCTTGGCTATTTTTAATACCATTAACATGCACTAAATCCATATGTTCATTGATATGAGCTCCATTGGTAGCTTGATGGCTCAAGAAACCTATGTTCTGATTAAAGGTAGCATGGCTAATAGGTAATACATTCAAAGTAGGGAATTGGTCTAATGCTAGATTATTTTGGTTATTATTTGGGAAAAGGTTTATTTCAATAATTTAAGGATTAACATTTGGGATAGAATAATCCATCTATCATTGGGGATGCATTTGGTAATTAATAACCACTACTTCAAAATAATCTTGAGCTAATGAGATGATAAATGGGATAGCTCTTTTAAGAAATACAAAAGCCATGGGGTTAATAGCATATTTGTAAAACTTTAAAGCTAAAGCTTCATCAAGTTTATATGGATCTATGGTATGACTAAACATCTTTTGGAACCAAGCATGAAATGACCTATTAAGTTCACTTGTATCTCTCTTAATATTTTTGAATTGATGATAGATGACATAGGGGCTTATGATATTTCCAAATTGATCAATAAAGATGGTGTCAAAGTTATTCCATGAGATAATAGAATTGTCAAGCAAATTAAGGAACCATTCATATGCAACATCTTTAAATATAAATGGGAATAAACTACATGCTACATCTTCATGAATAATGTTTAACAATCTTAATGCAGCTTTGAAAGATTTATCATGTTATTCCATAGTTGTAATACCAGTTGGATTAAATATTGGCAAATATTTTTTAGGATTTCAAGGTAAGTCATGAACCACACCTGGTATATTGATAAGGGAACTTCCAAGCCACACCATCTTTGGATGAATATTGAACACAAGAATCCCTTGTAAGGGTGAAGATGGTAGAGACTTAGAATGCCTATGCCTTCCTCCATCTTTCCTAGTTTTTCTATGAATTTCTAGCTCAACCAAGGGTTGTCTAGTCTTTGAATGTGATTTGGTCTTGATCCTTGGCAATTCTAGCTTGAAGATTAAATATCATGTTTAAAATATGATGAGTCAAGTTAGATCTTTATAGATAATCAATAATCAACTTATATATCTTATTTTTCAAAGATTTGTTCATAAAAGGACAAAGGAATCAATATTTGACTAAATGAGCTCAAAGATGTGTTGAATCATGTAAAGATGACCATTCTTTACAACTTATGACTCAAATATACTTCCTATTGATAAAGAATTGTCAATTTTAACTAGAACAAGCCATCTTAATTTCAAATACTAATGAATGCTTAACACCAAAAGCCGTATTTAATTGGATTAAGCATATTAATTCAAATAATATCAATCTTTGTCTAAGTAAACCCAAAGACCAGTATAAAATTATGAAGGTCACCAATCTTTACACAATTTATGATAAAAGAAACACAATCATGTAAAATATAAAGTAATCTTTGACCAAATACACCAAAACTAGTAAAGATATTTAAAGATTTGTGTCCCTCCTTCTAGTGCCAATGGAGCTTCCTCCTATTGATGCTTATAAATGTACCATAGGTTCTCTTCAATATTTATGAACATGTATCATTTTAGGATTTGAAAAATCCAAGGCATGAGTTGTAGTTTGTTATAATTCAGTGATGTTTATGGTGAAATAGAAGCAAAGTATGGGAACTATCCACAATGTTTGTTTAGTTTAGTGGTTGGGAGCCACCATGATCTCAATCTTTAGATATTTGTGAATTTGATGATTTATAGACTAATATAAATGAGTATTAATAATGATATTTAAACGAAAGTGAGTCTTGATAAAAATAAGAAAAGAGAAGGGTAAGGTAGAAAGGAAATGTGATTGCAAATTCTCATTTTGAATATTATGAAAAAATTCTAATTAATTTGAGCACAAATGAACCAATTTATGTTATAAAATATCATGAAATTAGATTACATCACAAATCATGAAAAATTTATAGAAAATATAAAAATCATTAGTAAGAACCAAGTTTACTTTAAATGTTTGCTATTGTGGTTTGAATAGCCTAAGCACATCCAAATGTAGAGCAAAATAAAATGAAGTATACTTGGGATCTTTATAGTTAATCTAGCATTAACACAAATCAATAGCCCTATGATAGAGAATGTGACTCAAAGTACCAAGAATCCTTCATACTTTAGATGACAACATACAATTGAGAGATAACATTGACATTTAACAAACTATAAAGACAATATTTTTATAATTCCTTAGTTATCATAAATGCTCTTGGTTGTCAATTTCTCAAAAGATTTCTCCTTTACAAAATGGCACTCCCTACCTATTTATAGGAAATGTAGGTGGTTTACTGGTTAACTTTCTCAAAATGTCCACATGTAGGATAAGGATAAATATCCTTAATACAAAGACACAATGTGAAAGGATTTCATGCCAACTTGATAAGAATAAGTATATGCTAGCAGACTAGCATATATTTTACAGAAAGAATATTCTTTTACAAATTACATTGGTGGTCCCTTAAATTATCCTTTTTTGAGGAAGTCTTTCACCTTAGTGTATTTCTCTTTGATTAACTCAAAATCCACTATAGGATTCATTAGACAATCCTCTTTTTGACTTGTTGACTTATCGAATTCACTATCTGCCTTAGCGATGAGTTCCTTGATATGTTATGCTTCTACAGTCTACTTCCCTATAGTAATAATGATGTCAAAGATATTCTAGTTATCCTTGGCAGGATGGCTCTAATGCCCCATGATACTCTAGATGTGGATGTCAACCCTCTGCTTGAATTCTTCATCACTGATCAGGTCCACAACAGTGGTTTGAGAAGGGTTATCCAATAGGACCCCTAAAAGTTTCTCTATTATGGTTATAAATTCTTTGTCTCCCTTGATGAATTTGTTGACATTACTACACCAAGTGACCAAATATTCTTTCTTATCTATCAAAACTCCCATGAGTATATCTAAAGGTTTAAGAATTATGATCTTGAAGTCTAAGGTCTGATTTGTCCTATGCACATTGATAAGTTCTACCATTTAAGCTTGAGAATCATTCCATTATGTGATTAAGCCTTGTGCAATCTCAATTTGATGGTTTAAATCACTTAATTTAAGCTTGATGTTCTTTAAATTCTCAAATTTGTCTAACAAATATTTATTTATCATTTGTAATATGTCTTTAAGAATTTAAATTAGGACTTACGCCTCTAAATCCTGCTTTTCCTTCTCCAAGTTGAGGATCCTTTGCTTCATTCCTTGGATTTTAGCCATGGTCATTATTGATTGTGACTTTACCAAACTAGCTACATCCTCATGAAAGATAGGATGTTCTTCTGTTGCCTACCCTTGAATGGGAGTTAACCCCATTAATGGTTCCACCTTTTAAAAGGTGAAATCCTTGGTGCTAATAGTAGCCTTCTTTATCACTACTCTCTCAAGACCTAATCTGTTTGGATTGAAGTAGACCTTTGGGTTAGACTCCTTTAACTGTAGCTACTCAAGAACTTCTACATTTGGAATCCTAGAGGCCCCTAGGGTGTCAATCCCTTAGCTCTCCTTGTTGTGAAGAATTTGGATCCTTCTATCTACTTGTCTATTCATAATGTCTTAGATCCATGGCTTGATATTGTCTTGAGCATCTATGCCAACATGAGTTAAAGCTAATGATGGAGAAAGAGATGGGATTTTTTATAATTTATTATAAATAAACTAGTCAAGAATAGTTGGTCCATAAATAGGATTCTCATCATTGAAGAGGTTAACTTCACTAGTAGGGTGAGTGAAGGTTAACCTAGGCTTCTTTCTAGGTGCCAAGGGTACCAAGGCCAATTCTTCTTGTATCTTTCCTTGTTCCAATAGAGTTAAATCCTTTCCTATTACATTAGAGGGATCCTCCTCTATATCAAAACCATAGGTAGTTGTAATGTCACCAAGGGTACTCTCTTCTATTTTTATCACCTCTAGGATAATCATGCTAATGACTCTGCCAGGTATGAAGGCTTCTACATGGATGCCATGGGTTAAGGAACTTCTCTAGGTCTATACTCTATCCTTTGCTCCTCAATTACAATTTTACCCTTTCCTTTTGTATTCTTAGGTTGACCAACTAGGGATTACTTTGTCAATTATTATCCTCCAATAGGTGGTTCTTGATGAGTAGTCCCTCATGGTCCTGGTAAAAAGTGATAATGCAAGGGATGTAGTTTCCATCTTTCTCTTGAGGGTTTATTGTCTTTGACCAAATTAAGCTCCAAGTATATATTGTAGCCTTTAACCCTAGATAGGTCAAAGTTTTTTTCCTTTGTATAAATACCATCTCCCACACCTAGTTAATGCTTGTAATCAATATTTGGGAATTTTTAATCCTATATATGGTTGGACACTTTGTCATTGGGGTCCCAAATGTTAAGGTCATCTAGCTGGAAATCAAAATAATTCCTGTGGATCATCATAATTTCTAGCTGCTTCCAATCTTTGATCACAATCTTGCCAATATCTAGTGGAAAGGGGGTGGACCTGAGCCTTCTTATTTTTCTTGCATATCCCATCCACTCCTTATATGATTTGATAATAAATATATTTCTATGCAAGCTTATTATGGACATGAATAGACAATCTGTATGGTTAAATCATGATTCCTTATATCCTTATTACAGTGTAATCTAAATAGAACCATACATCCCCCATGGTTTCCACTTGTCTTCTGATTAGAGAGTGAGTCTTGGATTAGGGACACTAGTGATTTCCTCATATATAGTTGGGAAAACACCATCACACATAAATTTCATGTGGTTCCTATATTTGAATATATGCAATTTAGAGTATTGGTAAGAGATAGTGGTCTTGCCATCAAGGGACTAATTTTAGATGCTAGGGAAATATATAGAGGCCAAAAGTGAATCAAAGAGGTAGGACATCATAAATAATTTCTTTTAGGTCATTATCTTGATGGTTGTGAATTGTTTGGCCAAGAAAAATCTTATTAGGTCTCTAATAGGAGGGGTTAAATTCCATTCCAGCATGCAATGAACATAAGATACCAATACCTTACTCACATAAGTAGTGGAAGGGGCACCAAAGGATATATTTATTAAGGTAATAGATATCCTAATTCTCTCCCTAAATTAGATAATAGTAATCCCACCATCAAGGGACCTAAAAACATGGGAACCTTTGATTAACCAAGGTGTGAGGACTAAATTCAAGTTTTGGGTGTTTGTCCACTCTCTCAAGGATGGGAGATCAATATGAGGCAAGGGAAGCTTTTAATAAGTTTCAAAGGCCATTGGAGTAATGCATGAAACCTTCTTAGTTCTTCCATCTTGAATGATCTATTCCCCATATATTTTTCAATCAATGAAGATAGGAGCAAGGAGATCGATATAATGAATTACCTCTAGTTTAGATACAACATGGTGGAGGCCAACAAATTGAATTAAAAATAGGTCATTATATCTCTTGTGCATAATGGTATCCATATTTTCCTCCTAATAAATTGGTTGTAATTCATCCATAGGGAAGAATAACTTGGATCAATTCCTAATTCCATGCATATTCAAGGCTGTCATGTCCAACTCTATGTCCTTGAAGATCTTTCCTTTACTATCTGAAGTCATATAAAGCTCTACTTCCATTTTCATCTATTTCCTACATATCACCATTGATGACACTAAAATATACTTGAAATGTCACTAAGGGTTTTACTAGGGCACTTGCTTCAATATTTAGTTGAACCATTTTGATTGCTTTGTGATCAATTGAGCAGACTCAAGTCTTCTTTATAGAGGGCTTAGGATTTTTGAGCTTTAATGGTGGAAATATCTAGCTCTTAATATTATACATGACTTAGATTTGATTTGACCTTATTATCATTCCATTTTAATTTTAAATCATAGGTTATCTTTGATTTTGATCTTCTATGCTTGTGTGTAGCCTATATGGCATGGCTCCATGCCTTTCATGGAAATTTTTATAGATGATAGTTGGGGACTAGTTGTTAGCCTTAAAAATCCTTCTCTATTTCACTATAAAATTATGAAACTAGTTCCTTGCATTTCATTGGTCCTTTCATCCTTAAGTTCATTGGTTATGCCATGTGTCAAGCTCATGGGACCTTTGAAAAGTCCTCAGGCTTGATGCACTATTAGATCAAATCTAGCAAGAAAGTGATCATTATTTTATATTTTATAGGATTGTATCATTAATTTAATGCCTTTAGGATGTATATTTTCCACATGTTGAGCTTGTGAATCCTTTGAAAAGTCTTTAGGATTAATGCACCATTGGATCAAATATAGTGAGTAAGTGATCATCATTAGATCCTACAAGATGCACACCTTTTAATCAGTTCCATGAATATATAAACTTATACTTAAAATGATGTTATTAAAGTATTTTTATGTTAAAAACACAAAATAACTTAGTTTAAGACCCTTTATGTTAAGTTTTCCTATGTAAAAATGCTAAGAATTCCTTGAAAGGGTCTTTAGAAATGCCCCCTTTGCTTAGGCTTTAAAAAGTCATCCAGGTTAAATTTGATGGGTTCAGTAACATCAAATACATTCTCATAGACATAAAATTATAAGAGTGAAATTTTCAAATTTAAGACAATGAAATTTCTTCAATCTGATGACTAAATGCCATGCATGGGAATTTCAAGGTTAAATTTGATGGGTTTGGTAATGTCAAATATGTCTTCACAAATGTCAAATGACAAGAGAAAACTTGTCAAATTTAAGATAATGGAATTACTTTAGTCTAATGATCGAGTGTCATGCATTAGAATTTAAAGAATTCATGAGGCTTTAGGGTCTATGCATGCCATTAGATTAAAGCTTCTAAGGCAGTGAGGACCACTGAATCATAATTTGAGTGCTTGACAGTCATTGGTTTCCCTTTTGGTGTTGGCTTTGGTTTGCACCATTGGATAAAAATCTTTGATTGAGCAAGAAGAATTAGATATAAAAAATTACATGAGCTTTAAGTTAAGGCCTGATATGTATAAAGGTTTATCCTAAGGTTTAGACATTTAAAAGTTGTTCATGATTACAAACACAAATACATTTAAACCTTGATAAGACTTAGTTAATCCAAAAGGGTTCTCAAGTTTTAAAATGGGAAAATGTCCAAGTCTTGATTTTATATTAACATTTAGTCATGTTGAAAGATATAATCAAAGCTTAATATAAATTTATACTTAGGGTTTTTTAATTGAAAGGAAATAAAATTTCCTGCTAGACTTTTCCCTTGACTGTTTGAATTCAAACCCCTAGGGTTTATGCTTAATAACCCTAAATTTCTCCTTGGAAAGACAATCATTAGCAAAATTAGTCCATGAAACAAAATCCCAACTAGATACACTTAAGATCATGTTTTTATTGAAATTGGATTGCCTTTGAATTTCAAGAGAGAATAACCCTTTCACATTCAATCTAAAACATAAATGTTTTGAAACATTTACAAGGGTCCCCTTTTAGTAAAAGCAAAAAAATGGGGTTATGTTGGTCTCAATAGAAACATAACATACAGTTTATTTTATTATCTTGTGAATTCATTTCTTGAATATTCCATGCATGAGAAATAATTACAAAGTAATGGTCATTGTCAACTATTCATTAAATTTGAATTTGATTTTTATGACATCAACTTTCATGAGTTAATTTGAATATGATAATTTTTCATGTCCTTTAATTAATTAGTCATTATTTTTAGTTTTGATATGATTAGACCTTTTACAATTGTCTCTATGTCACTAATTCTTAGGGTCATGTTAGTGTATGGAGTAGTGAGGTGATGACACATGACATGATACTTAGTTAATGGCTGACTAGAATGGGTGTGTGGTGTGATATGTATATGACATGTTATAGTTGATTGTACAGAGGATGGCATGTGGTAACTCATTATTATGTCATCAGATATATATCTTTGAGCTCTATCAATTTCTTCAATTGTCCTCTAAGTAGTGAGATGTTGGCATATGACATGATCTCCCTCAGTCAAATATTTTTATAACTTTATCTCTCTATCTCAAGGCTTAAGATCAAATTATTTTGAGACATGTGGAGTAATATCCATTGCTTGGGTAGTCACCAATTTTCATGATTTTGAATTTTGGACTTAGAGACATGAAGCATCAAGATGAAAACATATGGCCAAATCTTATGTATTTTCCAAATTGTAGGACTTCATAACTAAGTTCTCTATCAAATACATATAATGAATCAAGATAGTGACACTTGGCATAATCTCATGTAGTCAGTTGGTTTCACATTTGATAAACTAGTGACATTGAATTATTCCTTTAAATATAATGAGGATGAAACACATAGAATAATCTCATTCAGTCAAGATACTTAGAGCTCGATCATTTGATTATATATCGACAATCTCTAGAAATTTAGTGAAGGAATAACATCCATAAATAATACACTAAATTATAAAGTGAAAAAATGATAGAAATTGGCAAAAAATGATTAACTTAGTCAAATAAAAAAAAATTGAATTGATATCTTGATTTCATGCTGAAAATTGTAAAATGAAAACCAAATAGTGGCACTTAGGATTTAGTATGAAATAATTTTAGATCCAATTTATGTATTGATAGGGACCAAACATAGGATTTTTAGGAAAAATTGGTCCCTATTTGAATTTTGAAAATGGGGCATGTTGGTCACAATACTTTACTTGAATATTAAGGGAAATGAATGGGCACATGACCATAGGAGATGAGGGTGGGAACCAACCCACGAGATATTAAATAAGGATTGTGCAAGGGGAATACTTATACTTAAAGGAAATATGTGTTGAGATAACTTGAGATATTTATATAGATAAATATGGATGTTGGTTTGTATGCAAGTGAAATAAGATAGATCTACAACTTATCCTACTTAGTAATATCCGATCTCAGAGAAGGTAATCAACTAAAAATTCACGTAGTAATACTTTGTTGTAGTGGGACCATGACCAATGATGGATATGTTAAACATATAACTAAGGAATCTCTTATCACATAATGGCAAAGGAGAGGTTTACAAGGCATATAGTTAAATGCCATGATGTGATAACCCTAACTATTTCTTATGATAGTAATAAAAGTAAGAAAGATAATATACTAGATAAATGGGCAAGATAATCTACTAAATGAATATGTAAGTTAATCTAGTGCTCATTAAATATTATAGAACAAATGGGGAAGAAAATAAATAGACAGAGATAATTCTATTTAAGATAACATAGAAATAATCTAAGAAAGGAGAGATACAATTCAACCCATTAATTCTATGTCTAATTATTAAAATATGAAGGGCTAGAACTATACTTACCTTGTTAAATTGAATGTGTCATGCCTCAATCTCTCATTTGTTAAATGATTCTTTTCAAGAGGTTTTTGTGGTTTGTAAGGATCTCAAGGATAAATTAGTGTTAGGATACATGACTTCTCATATGCATCCAAAACCTCCACAAGACAAGTGCTACAACTCTAAGGAAAAAACCTAAGCTATGAAACCTTTAATTGATAGTATAAGAATATTTTTGAGCTATAATGATGCATAATTAAATGATCTTCTCCTTAAAAATGAAGTTGATGTGGTATTTATATCCAAGGATTGAACCTAAACCCTCTTATAAATTTAGCTAACAAGGTTGGTTAGGTTGATTTTATTTGAAATAAAATACAGTCATTGGGCATTGAACTATATTGGTTTGGGCTGACAAAGTTTTTTAACTTATGTTGAATTCCCAACAAGGTCAACCAGGTTAACATAATATTAAAGTGGGTAAAATGGTTTTTTGATTAGGTAGGGGATATTTTGGATGGTGAATTGCTTAGGGTAGTGTATAATTAGGTTTTCATTACTTAGGGAATTAGATAATAATAACTTGTAGTGGTTTTAGGTAATGGTATAAGATTCAAAAATCCTAAAAATCACCAAAGGTCTGATAACCCCTTTCCTAGTATACCATTTTAGGTGTGCACTCATAAAAATCAAGATTCAATAGGTTCTAATAAGATAAAAAGCATCAGTAATAGAGAAAGTTTTAAAATATTATGTGTATACATATGCCCTAGTCAAATCTCATCAGGGGTCACATAGTTATAACATGGTATGATGTTTTGAGAAATAAAATAACAACCTATAACACTAAGCTAACAAATTTTAGTAAAAATATGAAAATGAAATGATAGTAATGAAATAATTGAAATAAATGAAAGTATCATATACATACTTCAACTTAAATTTATCATTAAATGGTTTCCTATTTTATTTTTAGTCTTAATCATGGAAGGAACATTAGCTACTTTGGATAAACCCTAGGGGGTATAAAATTAAATAACAAAATCAAACAATTGTAGGGAAATCAAAATAAATGAACTTTGCAAAACTAAATAGTTCACTTGGACAATTTCTAAGATAGAGTGATAGGTTATAAATTAGAAAAAAAAAGACCAAGGAAAAATAGATAAAATGAGAATAAATTAGGTAACTGAAAATTCAAGGCTAATGAATGATCAAAAAACTCAAACAAATGTACCTTAAGTAAGAAAAGTAATAAACCAAATCAAACCAAGGACACATGAAAATTGAAATAATAGATCCAAGATCGATGTAAAATAAGTAATAAACCATACTTAGATTGAGATGAAAAAAGAGCATAAAGTAATATAATATTGATGAATGAGAAGTAACAATCCAAACTCACTCAACAATGGAAAAAGTGAAATATAGAAAAGGACCAAGATTATCCTAAAAAGAGTGACAAATAAGTTTATAATTTTATAAATGAAATCAAAGAATTTTGAAAAATATAAAGTAATAGTGAAAATAAGTAATACAAAATTACTAAAAAATATAATTTTTGTTCTTAAGTTAGATTAAACTAAAACAAAACTATCAATACCATGTTATGAAGAAGTGATGAAGAATAGGGAATATAGAAGTTGGAAAATAGATTTAGAAACAAAATTGATTATCAAGGGGGGAAATGAACTAAATGGTGGTGTAAATGTATGTGATACCAAGGTATAAAAATCTTTATCAATGTCAATACACCCAAATTAATTTGACAAGACAAACAAACTTTTGAAGTTAAGGACTTTAGGGAACTTGCCTTAGCTACAAAAATTTGGGTTATCTAATGAAGTATAAATATCATCTCATGATGGCTATATGCATTAAAATTAAAATGTACCTACCTTCCCATAATGTGTTCCCCATTATTCATGACCCCTTATAGATTCATTGTCTTATTATGAATATTAGGTACTTGCATGATAAAGTAGATAGCACTATAAAAAAATTTGAAATCTCCTATCCTAGTCTACTATCTTAATACACCCCAATGGACCCTATATATATTATGAGTCCAATTTTTTAGTTTTATATCTGAATATAATATAATATGTGCTTCATAATCACATCTTTGGGTGTTATTTTAAATTTTGATTATTTATAAATGCCTTTTGTTTTAAATGATTTGACTTTCAATTTTTTTATGAATTTTTCTATTCCTCCTCCATATGGATTCATAAAATCAACACATGTGTTAAAAATGAATATCACTAAAATTATTAGAATTTATACTTAAGAAAAATAAATTAGAGAGCATGGTGTCTAAGAGTTTTGTACTTACATGTTAAATAAGAATGCTATCTTGAATCTAACTTTAGTATTTCTAAAGTGGAATGAACATCAAGGAAAAGATGAGAGTGAAAATGAAATGATTGAGTTACTTCAAATCACAAAAAATATGAAAATGTGAAAAGGATACAATGACAGGTAAACATGACTCCATATCATAATAAATAGTGTAAGTGTAAGGCAACATGCAAAAATAGTTTGTTTAAATTTATTACCACAAAAGAAACATATCTAATTTTGAGATTATGAAACCAAAATCTTTAAACATTTCCTTAATTTATAAGGACAACACTTATTTTGAATATATTTTTAAGAAATTTTTAATTTTTATGAGAAAATCCTAATCCTATCCAAGGTCTTACACTGCAACTCATAAAAGATTGTTTAGGTATTTATCCTTAGTTTTTCTTGACTAAATATTATTCATGTGCCTAAATAAAATAAATAAACCAATGACATAGTGTGTAAGTATATAATGTGAGTAGTGACCTCATATTCTCACCTGAAGCATGAATTCAATACCTATTCCCATAAATTCTATCATATGGTGGTGGATAAACATAACTGTATATACTAGGATATCAGGTTAGATATATTATCATCATTATTATAAACATCATTTTAGATTTAACTATTTTTTCATTCAACATTATTATAATTAATATCATATAAGTATATTAACACATTATAATTGATAGATAAAAGTAGTGATTCTATTAATCTCATTTGAATAAGATTACAAAGATATTTCAATAGTATTTCCTCTAGTATTCTCTCTTTATCCATCTAAACATTCACCACTTTCTAAACAAAGCTAAGGGGTATTTATACATAATATAACCCCTATCAAATTAAATCATTAATATAATATAGGTGATTATCCAATGAATATTTCAAAAAAAAAAGTCATGGTGAGCCATTATAATAAAATACTTTTGACTTAGAACTAACAACCCCTATATTCTCTTTCTATACTAGATATCCATGTTCATATCCTCTCTCTTGAGAATCGATGTTAGAATCATACTTGGTTAGTATACTCTAAATATTATATGAGATAATTCATAACCATATCCACTTCATGTACCATTTTCCAAGTCTTGTGTTTCTGTTTGAGTATTGCATTTTTTATTTCTCCTTATTCTTTATATCCTTATCTCTCACAACTTGTTCTTCCATTCCAAGGTCCCCTATGAATCTCTTCTATGCCTTTTTATTTTGTTTTAAGGTACTTAATTCTATTCTCATTCCCTTACTCTTTTACACTATGGATCCAAAACCCTTAGAATATATAAATACAAAATTTGAGGTCTAACATCACCCCCTACTAAATTGAGAGTCCATCTCATACTATGTTTTATTTTCCTTAGATAATAAAGACTCATGTCCCACCTAATACACCTAAAATTTGAGCTCCTACCATTATTTTAGGAAAGTCTAAAGATTGGAAGTAATGAATTACATCTCACCTCATATTCACTTCATCTCCTCAAGTTTCTCTAGAAAATAATTTTCTTAAGTCATCCAAATTTCAAGATGAGAAGTTATAGCCTTTTGGGAATCCTCAAGAGACTTGAATTCCATAAAAACTTTCCCTCAAAGTGATAAAAATATAGAATTAAGTTTTAACCAATGAAAACTTATTTTTTGCTTATTCCTATACATCCTAGAACACTTTTTCACACTAGGCTCTATCCTTGATATTCAACACATTCTCAACTAGTTATTGATGATATTTTTCATCAGACTAAAGTCATAATTCCAAAATTTTATTTAGATGTGCCACTTTTACAAAAACCCCATCAATGATTGGAATAATGGAACCTAATTTATTCAAAAAGGTTCTATAGGCATCTATGGAAAATAATAAATTGCTTTGTTGCCCATAGTTATTACTCCTAGGTATTCACTTGGTTTTTTTCAAATATTAGGTATAAGGTCCATGAACATATCCAATTTATCAATGGATTCACAAGTTATAGGAATACCATCAATAAGTGATAGTTCACTCTTAAAACTCATCTAGAAAAGTTATAGTGTCCTTAGTTGAGACACTCCAACTACATCATGTTGTTAGTTGAGCACCTTAAGTTATTTTTCAAGCTTATACCTCTTCTCATGCTATTTTATGGACATCCAAATAACCTCTCAATGTTTGTGGAAAATATTTACAACATCATTGATATGGATAATGTTTTTCCTAGTAAGCTCTAGGGAAACATTTATTAGGGTCATGCATACTTGAGCTTCAGAGCATTTAATAATATCCACCCAAATCATGTCTAAAATATCTACCCCATATAAGCTTAATCATTTTTGGCCTTTGGAAGCTCAAAATGCACTTCATAATATATATATATATATATATATATATATATATATATATATATATATATATATATATATATATATATATATATATATATATATAACTTAAGATAACTCATGTTGAGTTTTTTTGATGGACTCATTTTTGGGGAAGTAATCCCACATATACACTTTCTCATCTGGTATACCTTTTTAGAATAGGGTGTAAGTAGTAAGGTCATCATTACACTCATTTCCTAGTTATAGCTCTTTTACTTCTTTCATATGTTCCTTACCCTTTTGAGGGTCATGCCCAAGATTTAAAATTTTGAGAATATTTTTCCATTGGTTGTTTGTGTTGGTACCTTGGTCTTATGCACTGGGGGTTTCCCCTCTTCTTGTCTCTTCCTAAAAAGGATTTATAATTTCAATGTCCATTTATGGCTCCTTAGTAGAAAGTTATTATTTATTAGTCTTAGTGGTTGGTTCCTTTTTAGGTTGTGCTTTTGAAGATGCTTCACTTGGTTTAGGGATCACCACTTTGGGCATCGAAAGTTTTGCCCCAATCAAATAACTAGTTATGAGGTAGTGATTTCATCATTTATTTAATTTGTAGGTAACCCCTAATATTTTATTGGTGATGATGCCTAAATTTTTTTATTTAGGGTCAACCCTATGTTATTCCTTATACACCCTGCTAGAACTAGTGGCCTTGGGTCTTGGACTTTTTTCCTTTTTCCATGCCCTTCCTTTTGTATGTGTTTCTAGTTGAGGAGGGAAAGGTCCTTTATTTTCATCCTAACTTCTTGACATTTTCTTCTATTACCTAAGCATATATGAAACCAAAAATATTTTTACTTACATGATTACCTTGAAAGGATTAATATAAGTTTTCATTAATTTGTGTTATTATATGTATGCTTCCTTTCTAGGATAGACATATAAATTGTGAAGAGTATAAACCTCGACATCAATCTTGTCAGCATTAATGTTCATTGGGAGTGAATTTGAAATACAATTAACAAAATCCATGAAATATTTTGTAGTAAATGCATGGGAAATTTGAGCCAACCCAATAAGTTATTGGTTTTTTCCATCCATATTTATACAATAAATTAATGTTTCTTAACAACAAACTCAACATGTCTTCCCATCTATGTTGGAAAATATTTGGGTATGAACCATTCATTCCCAAAATATTCCTTCATCACCTAAAACTAACCCTTAATTTTCATCCTGTAAGAGGGTGTGATGGTGTCAAAGCATGTAAATTATTTGAACCTCTTGACATGGGACTTATGATTTGGTGGGTAGACCCACTTAAGTTCTTTACTAGAATACTTTAAGACACCAATTTCATCAAAAATAAGAAAAATTAAAATCATGAACCAAGGAAACTTATGGCTAGGTAATTAATGTGAATTATCTACATCTTCTTTAATTAACTCAAAAAAATAATAAGATTAATTGTATTTAGTCCCCTTGGTCATTTGGCTTATGACATAAATGAGGGACATATCCATCTCCTTCCATCTATCCATGGCCCCTAAATTTTTCATGGCCAAACATAGATTTACCCAAATGGTAAGACATGAAAGAATTGTTATGTACATGGCATGACCTTATTTCTTGTACTTTAGTGTCATTTCCTTTTATTAATTGCATCTTGATCATTAATATCCACACTGACATTATCTCATAAACATAGTAACCCTATTACTTTACTAATCTATTGAGGGGTATTCCTCATTATACTTATTTTAAAGTAAATATAGTATTTATGGATGCATGAAATTAGAAAATGAACCACCTCTTAAGGTTTCCCAAAGTATGGTAGTTGGAAGAGTTGAAGCACACCCACATCCTCTAATAAATTATAGACTATGATATCATAAGTGACCTCATTCCTTATGTTTTATCACTAAACATGGTATTCTCACTATAATTCTCCTTCATTCTTATATTGGAAATGATTTTAGCTAAGTACCTAATAAGTGGAAAACTTGGATTCCTAGTTTTCCATGAATAGGACCATGCCAGAGTGCTACATTTATTATATCAAAACTGAAGGTGGAGGTTGTTTCATGACACTCTTCTTTCCTACACATGCAATCGATGGTGCTTACCTAACATATTTTTCTTTTGATATTTATACCAAGTTCTCATTTTGTGTACCATGTATACCAAAACCTTTTTCACATATGAAAATAGGATTGCCTTCCTCTATGCCCTTATACTCATATATTCTGTGGATGACTAGTAATTGATTTCTCCTCTTTATTAACTTTTAATTTGGCCACATCACCAACTAGGGTGCCTAAAGGTTAATGTGTAAACAACCAATTATTTAAAAATAATATGTTTTTTTTCCTTTTTACAAAATCAAAATACTTCATCCTTCCTTTCTTAACCCCTTTAATGGCAGACGTATCATTTTAAACCTACATATCACTTTCACATACTCCTATGATCACATTTCCACTCCTCTTTATTTGAATTCTCTTTGCCTCAACTTTTGATTCATTTTTTCCAATGAAAATTCTATGAATATGCTTTTTCTGTTGATTGTTCATGCTTATTTTAGCTTTTCAATATTTATAATTTCCAACCATAAAAATGAAAATGAGAGCCCAATAAGTCTTTTATAGATAGGAAAAAATTAAATTAACTACCCCTCCACATCATTGTTCATCATTTTAATGATTAATACTTCAAAGTACATGTCATGTCATTTATTTTACCTTCTTTCCATTTATGCCACTACTTCAATAATTTAATATCCCATCCTTCCTTTGAATTTTTTTCACCTTTCTCGTAATACATGATAGCTATAATAAAAAAATTCAAATTTCAATTTTGATTAATGGGAACTACCTTTTATATTTTAACCATATTTATAATACTTTTTACTTTTTCCATCTTCAACCCACCTTTCTAGGTGTTGTGCCACCCCCTACATTCCTTTCTCACATGCTACCTCTTGTGTACGTCATTCCACCTCTTGCACACATCCTTTTCCTTTAAGATTTCTTTTATGCTATGTGATTCCTCACAAAATTTTATTTATGTGATTTAGCTTAATTATTTTATTCATATTCAAACTTACATCACACTAAAATATGTGCCCAGTCCTCTATGACATAACCTAGTGAGGTTCATCTATCATGAAAGTAATAGTGATACAAGATAGAGTTCAAAATATAAAACACCAAATGTGATAAAGTCAACATAAGAAAAAACATGCAACTAATGCCAAGAATATTTTAAAATAAAAACTAAGTCCTAAACTAAACTATTGGCATATGCCTTATTTATTGAACTTAAAAATGTTACATAGAATGGTAAGGTTGGAGCTAACTATAATTAAAATGGCTTGGAAAGAATTGGTCATATAACCTTTTTAATTTACAAGTGTTTTTTGGATATATGCTATGAATAATAAATTTACCATTACATCAAATCTATAGTTTACCGAGATGGCATGTAAACTTTGAATCATAGACCAATACATGCATACCAAGATGAAAAATGTTTGTTTTGATATGTCGGGCATGCCAAGATTTTTATTTTTGCTTCTCAAACCCTTAAATCTAGTGTGTGATAATGCATGTTTCATCCAACTAAATTAAATATTCCAATCAAGAATTTGGGTATTATTTTTCATCTAATTTGTAAATGCACATAATAACTAAGGAAAGCACAACAAATTCCATTGCTAAAACTAATTTGGTCAAAGACAAGGTGAAAGGGAGTACTTTTACTCAAATTTTTATATGTAGTTTGGTAGCCCCATAAAACTTATAAAACATGATATTATTAATTATCATGACAAATATTATGAATCTTAATTAGTTTATTACCAAGGATCTTGTTGAAGGGTTCAATTGTACCATTGGCTTGAGGGTGGTATGGTGTGTTCTTATGGTGTGAAATCATGAATTCATCTAAGAGGATTTGCACTATTACATTGATAAAGTGAGTTCTAGATCATTGGATAGAGTTATCAGGAACCCAGATCATGTGATAATATGTTCCCATAGAAATCTAGTAGTGGTATCATTATTACAATTCCATGTGGGTGCTACTTTATCCCAACATGTGACTTAATCTATGGAAGTAATGATATAACATGTGTTATTCCATCTTGAAATAAGTTGAATGGGGAAAAAAAAATATATCCCATTTTTTAAATGGTTCATGAACAAGCACCATATAGAGGGGCATGGTATCCCATTAGTTTAGATTACCTGTGTACTAACATATTTCACATTGGCACACATAGGATTTGACATCCTTGAATAATGTGGGCCACCATAACTCAACTAGTAGAATATTTATTGTTATTGCATCACCAACATAATGTCCTCCTAAAACACCCTCATAGACTTCCTAAAGGACTTCATCACACTTGTTTTATATTATGCACCTTTGTAATACCTTATCACATACCAATATGTATAGGTCTCCTCCAATAAGTTATAATGGATAACATAGATAACTAGTTTCTTTTTCTCTTGGGTGCTAAGGTGGTCTAGCCTATTTTAAGGGAAGAAGTGATTTTATCTAATTATTCAAGTACACATGTAACTTTAAAGAGTTTAACATCAGGTAAATCATCTCCTATTACATGCACCAGTTCACCAGATTGAATGTGTGAAAGGTGGTCTAGGTTGAAATTAATTTTTCTAGTTTCATGAGCATGAAAAATTAGAATTATTGAAATAAGACAATACATTAATAGATACATCCATGAAAGTCTCAATTATTAATAAAATACTTAAGTGCTTCATGATCTGTATAGAAGATCAATGGGGTGGCCAATAAGTATTGGTGAAACTTATGGAGTATATAAACCATGGACAAAGCCTCATGGTCTTTAGTAAAGTAGTTATATTCAACTAGTGTGAGCTTTCAAATAGTAAATTAAATGGGATCATTAAGGTTTCCTTCACCATATTATGCAAGGATGGCACCTATTTCCATTCCTAAAGCATCAACATAAACATGAAATGGTTATATCTAGTCTATGAATTGGAGAATGGGTATATTCACCATTTTTCATTTAATGCCTCAAATTATTAATGGTGTTTAACAGTTCATAAAAATAGACAATTATGTTTAAATAATTCTTACATTAGAGATGTTATGTTATCATAACCCAAATGAACTTACAATAGTACCCAGTGTGACCTAAGAAGGTGCATACCTCATGTTGAGTGGTTGGAGCTAAAAGTTGGATAATGACTATAATATTGGCTAGATCCACCAATAATCCATCCCAATAAATGATGTCTCTAATAGGATCCTAAATGATGTGGAAATGATGCACTTTTTAATATTTAAGGAGATCTAAAGTTGATGACAGTGCTCAAACTTGAGGCATAAATTATCATAGTGGTCATGCATTAAACCATACATAATCTAGTCATCTAGGTACACTTAAAGGAAATTATGGATGAAATCCTTGAAGGATTCCAATGCTATGAATGAGAAAAATACTAGTGCATTCTTTAGGTCAAAAGGCATAACATTATGCAAAAATAACTCCATTCAATTGTAAAGGTTGTTGTTGTCTTATCTTCCTTATTAATTTTCCTTTGGTGATATCCATAAAAACCATCAGTAAAAGTTTAGATCTCACAACCAATAACACCTTCAAAAATTTCCTCTTTGAATGGTGTTAGGAAAGGGTTAGTGACACATATAGCATTAAGTTTATTTTAATCCACACAAATGTGAATTCAATCATCTTTATTGATGTTTATCACATAATAATAACCCACTTAGATTCATCTATGGGAGTAATAACTTCAACATGTAACATACTATCAATTTCTTCTTTAAATCTAGTGTGCATATTAGGGTTCCTCTGATATGGTCATTTCCTCATCAATCAATCACCTTCAACCAAATTTATATGCATATTTACTAATGATGGATGCACTTCATTCATTTATATGTAGTTTCATTGGAAAATTCTTGGTATTACTACAAGAGTTCAATTGTCTTGGTTAACTCAACATCATACCAATAATTATCCATAGTGGCTATTTTAGGCATGTCCTCTATCCCAATATTATTCTAGATAATTTGGAATGGTTTAGAATAAGGTTTTTTCTTGAACTATATAGTGTCCATAACTTCACATCCCCCATAATATTTATGTAGGTGTCTTAACTATTTAAGACTTAGTGCATGTAAATCCTATGTTGTTAAAAGGTTGAGTAAAACAATAACTTGAAATGAAAACTAAAATTAATTGATTTTATAAGCCTTTTAAAAAATATAAAAGATGTAAATAAAGATAATTTATCTAGAGTAAAATAGGTATTTATTTGATTTAGGTTGGCAAAATAGTCAGACACCTTTCATTATGTGACTGTAGCTAAAATTTGGGTTCAGACACTAGCATCCTTATGTGGATAGTAACATCATGTGGTGATAATTTCAATTATGGTGCTAGTGTCCCTCTTGGAAAAGGTATATGTAACTTTCATGGAAGTTATGGGAAATTTTTAGGGACCTGTAGGTGGTTTTATGTCTTCCAGAACCTTACCTATGTCACTATTTTCATTGAATGTCTTCTAAAACCCTAATGAGTACCTACACACATAAAATAACAACCAAATAAAATGAAAAATAAAGGGAAAAAATGGGTTGTATTATGATCATGTGGAGTAAAACCCTAGATAGTTGAGCTACTACCTACATTAACCCTAATTCTAGGGGTTTTAGATCACATGTAGTTATCCCTTAGGGAACATGCATAATTAATATACATGATATGCTAGAATGACTCTTTTAAGCCCTTATTTGATCAATCATATAATGTATCAATGTAATAAATTAGTAGTATGCAAATCATTGAGCTATAATATTGATTGGTTTTATGTAAATATGTGCCAAAATATAAAGTGTTAGATGTAAAATGCCTTGTGAGGCTCTTTATATATAATGAACTTTGACTTATATGTAAGACCTTGTTCATTATCCAACAAGTCATAAAATAGGTATCAACACATAAGATAAGGCTCAAGGTAGGGTTAAGACTCAAAAAATGGGAGAAAATGACTATCTAACACTAGATCCATAATTAGACACTAGCATCAAATAACACTACTATATTGATAATGAAACTAGTGTCTTGAGGCCAAAAAATAGAGTTAAGACTAGGTAAGATAGGCTACAGGCCCCTATGAATATGAGGAGGTGACTCAAGACCACTAAGGGTGTACCAAATAATGAAAATAATACATAATAAATATCAAAAGACCCAAAATAACCATGTGAACAAGGGTTATATTCATTGTTAAGACCTTCACGTGAAAGAGAAACAAAAGACATAGTACTTATGGTTTCTTGACCAAATTAAGGTGTATACAATTCCCCCCTTTTATTCTAGTAATGTAATGAAATGAAAGTAATAGAGTAAAATAAAAATAAGAATATGTACTTGTGTATACCTATGAAAATGTGTTCTAGACCTAGCTCACTTCTTATACAAATAAGTGGATAAGAGCTAGAGTGAAATATGTGAAGAGGAAATCCATAATGTGGGTGTCCTCTATACTAAATCTGAATTGTGAACTAAATCATGAGGAAAAAAACCCTAATTTCCCCCCACCCTAATATCTAGATTGAATTGAGTATGTAAACCAAATATAAAAAAAAAACAAAGACCACTTACTCTTGATCTAATATGCATACTAAATCTAAGTATGTAAGGACTACTTTTCCCCACTTTGATGTGTGTAAAAAATCTAAATATGTAAATTGGGTTTGGTGGAAGGTTATGGAACAACTGCTATAAATGGTCATGTGACCAAAAATGGTGAAACCTTGGTGGCATTCTGGTGATAATTTGAGTGTGAATTATAAATCTAAAAATAAAAATTAGGGAAATGTTCTCTAGACCATTCCCCCAATCTTGATATATGAGTAACATATATTTGTATCTGAGCATCTTTATATCTAAATAAAACTATGTATCTAAGAATAGAGATCAAGGATATTTGTTTTACATCATGCCCCCAATCCTACTAAGTAATGTAGCTATGTATATGAACATCTATATATATCAGTGAAATTATATATCTAGTCAAACTATATATACAAGATAAGCTATATATCTACATAAAAATATATATCTACATCAAACTATACATTTGAGAATAGAGATCAAGGACATGTGATCTACATCATGCCATCAATCTTGATATCTAAGTAATGTAGTTATGTATCTAAACATCTATATATCTGAGCCAATATATATATATATATATATATATATGTATATATATATATATATATGTATATATATATATATGTATATATATATATATATGTATATGTATATATATATATATATTTGAGTCAAACTATATATCTACATTTTTGTGTTTGAATATTTGTGTCTAAGTAGACCCATGTGTCTGAATATCTATATCTGAGTGAATCTATGTGTCTAAATATGTGTATATCTAAAGAAATCTATGTGTATTTCCCCCTCTTTTTGTAAGAGAGCCAATACTGAGGTAAGGGTGTTTAACAAAATGTGGTAATGACCAAATGTGTTGGTGTTAATTAGTGGGGGCATATTGTTTTAAGTTTGAATATTTTGTCTATTATGACATAATCGATTGTTGAATTTTTTAATGGGATAAACATTTAGTCTATATTGAGTTTATTATAATAATATTGGTTTTATCATTTTTTAGAGTTAAATATGATTTGGATATTGATTTAACCAATATAGGGTGAGTTATATTAAGGCCAAGTCTCACATACAAGAAATGGCTTGAAAATTGGAGTTATGATTCTCTAGATATCATGATTGTGTGAAGTTGGTATTAGCTAGTGAAATTGGCATGAAAGGTCAACCTTATTAAGGTATAATTTTATAAATGTGACTTAAATGGGTTACTTTATTAGTTTGATAATTAATTTGAATAATTTGAGTTGATAGTTATTATTTGTGTTGAGCTAGAGAGTATGCCAAGGAGATGAGGAATGACTTTGACTTGATACGAGGAGGTGAAGGTGCTTATACATTCTAAGGAGGAGGTTTCCATCTTAAGGATCCTATACATTTTCCTATTGTTTTATTTGTAGTACATATTTTACTATTATTATTTTTAATGTAGTATTTTAGGGCTAATTTTAAAAATGTGGCACTTTTATCTTGATATTGGTGATAGTGTCTAGAACATGGCACTAATGTCCTATATATGGCACTAATATCTAGTGATACTATCATATATGTACTGTTAGTGTCTATTAGGCCTAGTATATGATGTTTATTATTGCTAACATGTGTGTGTATACAAAGGTAAATATAATTGATCTATAAATTAATCCTAGCTTGGAGAAGATAAATCCTACTTACACTTTTGATTATTGATATATTAGATATTTGGGGTCATGACCAAGATGGATCTAATATAACTAACCAAGGGATCTCTTACCATAATAATATCATTAAGGAGGGTTCCAAAGCCTCCAACCAATCAAAACTATTCAAAAACCCTAACTAGGTCCTATGTGTTCATGTTCATAATACAAATGACAAAAGCAAAGTAAAAGTCTAATCTAGTGCTCATCAAAGCTTGTGGAAAAAAGTGGAGGTAATAAAAAATAAAAGTAAACATGCATAGAAGACATATACTCACATCAATGTATATAGAATCTTAATGCATGCGAGATAAGTATAAAAACATATCTATATATTATTACAAAGGAATAACAAAGTTAGGAATACTTACCTTTAAAGATGAACTTGTTGAGCCTCAATCTTTTCCTTGGCCAAGGTGCTTTGAAAGAAGTTGTTGTGGTATGTAAGGATGACAAGGATAAATCAACTCTATGCTAAAAAATCTATCTATGCATCTAAAATACTTATCTACAATACAATATCCATATCTCTAAAGAAAGTGTATATATATTCTTCTCTTCCTCTTAAATGATGAAATGAATGTGTACATATAGTTAAATCTAATCCTAGTTCTTTTTGAAAGTTTAGTCAATAGGGTCAACCCAATCGATTCTATATCATTATTGACAAAATTAAATTAGGTCATAGTCTAGGTTGTCTAGGGGCTGACCTAGACCCTAAATGCATTTTATAAATTAGATTATAAGGTCAATGGGGCTGATATTGTATTCTAAATTGTTAAAAAGGATTTTAGGATAGAGAAGGTCTAATGAAAGCATAAAATGACAAGAGGATGGTGAAAAATAAGAGGAAAAGCTTAGAATAATGTCTTTAGGAGATGTTTATGTAGATAACAAGTGATAATAAAGGGACAAAACCCCTAAAAAGCATCAATGGTTTGCCCACCCTTTTCCTAGTGCACCCCTTAATACATTCACTTAAAGAGATTAAGACTTGAAGAATTTCTACAAGAAAGAAAACATCAGTAATTGATAAAGTTTGAAAATATTACATGTATATATATTCCCCACTCGAATCTCATTACATGTCACATAGGTGTAACATGGGATGGTGATTTGGAAAAAAACATAACAACACATAATGATAAAGCTAAATAAATTATAGTAAAGAGAAAATAAGATAAATGAAAGGACATAATTAAAAATCACACACCTTTACTTACCTTTATTTTGTATATAAAGAGGGAGATGTAAAAAATGTGAAGGTGTCCAATGTAGGGAGCATTAGGTAAACCTATATAAGTTAGCAAAAAAAAGTGAAAAATTGACATTTTTTCAACATAGACATATAATAGGTGAAATGGTTCTCTATAATGTCAGGATTCTAGAACATTTTACAATTTAAAAAAAGAGTTAGTAGAAATAAATATATGATCAAAAGATAGAATTTGGTAATAAATATTTGAAAGGTAAATAATTTTTAATAGTAAATATAAATAGGCTAAAAATTAATTCATTTTTTTATTTTTACTATTATTGAGAGACGTAGTTAGATATCAGAGAGCCATCATGGTGGGGAGATTAAATTTGAGACAAGAAGGATGCATAGCAACCACAATGAGTGCAACACAGGGAAGCAATTGAAAATTTCAAAAATTTTGAATATTTTTATTTGAGATTAAGATAATAATAGAAAATTTATTTTTAAGTAAAATCTAGGCACCAGAATGAACCCTAGGAAAATTTTAAGTAAACTAGGGGAAAAATGGGATATTGGGTAGGAAGAAGTCAGACCAATAAATACCCAAATCATTTATAGTAAATGGGCAAAATGTCATCATTAAGGATGAATAGATTCAACCTAATTAGCTTAGTCTATAAGGTGAGCTAGAAAAATAAGGTTAACTATGTAGTAGAGTGTCAATTTAGTATGATAAAATGGGGATGACTGTGTATCAATAGGCTAATTTAGTTGGTAAGGGGTAAAGAACAACTACATATAGTAGGGATGACTTAGTTTGCTTAAGAGAGCTAATGTAGTGTCACTAAAAGAGGTTATTTGTGTAGAATAGGGATGATATAGCATCTAAGAGAAAGAAAATGGATGATATAGTATAGATGTGGCTGATCTAGTAGAATATTGAAAAGGTTGATCTAGTATCACAAATAAACTACATGGCTAATTTAGTATTAAAGGGGCTGATTTTGTAGAAAATTGAGAAACTAAATCAAATAACTGATGTAAGTGGATAATTTATGAAATTTGAAGAATGTATTTTGATTATTTATGACATGGAGATCTGATACATCATTTATTATTTGATATTTTATAGACACCAGAGGTATTAGCACTTGATTTATGCATCATGTATTCTAAACCTATTGGATCGATTGATTGATGTGGATTGAGTGTGGTTGGTCACACTGGGTTTTAGAGGTATCCTGGAGATGAGGCACATCCCACTTAGTGTTTATCTCTTTTTCATGTTCCTTGGATCATGGAAACTTTTTATCAACAATTTTTAATTGGTGGTAGATGGGGATACCATTGAGTTGGGTATCATGCTATAAGATGTACATGCATTGTTAGGACTATTGATAGGAGAGGCATTAGGGATCATTGAAACACCATATGATCTAGAAGAGAGGAGAACATTAGCCTAATGAGTGATGTGATCAAATAGGATATACCTTGGATTGAGGGTGAGTTTGTTTAATGCATGCATTGTGAAGAATTTAGACATCTAGAAGGCCATGATTGAACTTGTGATAACATAAGTACTATCATAAGTAGGATGGTAAGGTACTACTCTACACAATAACCTTATGTTAGTCCATTTTAGTTTAGTGATCACTATATAATTTTGGGGCTATCATTTGGGCCTAGATCATGCATGACATGTATATAATTTTATCTAGAGGGTAGAAGATAATGGGGCTTATTGTTTTATAGAGTACATGGATATAAGAGAGATTTCATATGTATCAACTAATTGGATTTCCCCATGTGGTTGATGATAGGTTCCCTCGAGTGACAAGATAGATCTAAGACCATATTGGTCAGGCTATGACTCAAGTCCCAACATTGCAGACTATCACATGACGGGAGATCATGTGGCATCCCTACATGCACATTGCTATTATATAGCCTATTTAGTTGACTATGGTGATAGGCATGGCATAGGTGTAGGTCATAGGATACTATATTTTATGGGTAGACATATATCTATTGGCACACTTTTCAGGGTAGTTTAGACTCCCACACCCAACAATCCCTATAATAGTGCTTGCTTATTAGGCATGACATGTTATAGATCCAAGTAGGAGAGGAGGAGGAGTATTAGTGGATACACATGTGACTAGGTCAAGATGTGTTATAACATGGATTGGTTGAGCATAATAGCAAGTGGAAGTAGGAGGGGATGATATGTATGTGGATGCAAGTACATAATAGGCACTACCACAACAAAAGTAGTATCGACTACCCTAGCTACACCATATAAGGAGGCTTCAATAGAGAGAGAAAACAAGGGCTAGGGATACAACATAAGATGATCCAAAATCCATTCTAAGACATAAATGGTTTATAAGGACATCTCTCAAAAGAGGGTCATGACATGTACAAGTGGTAACTCTTGGATTTACACTAGTGCAAAGGTAATCTATAGAGGAGGCATTTAGGGGATGAGTGTATAAAGAAATCATTCTTGGCAAGTGAGAAGATGGGGAAATGGTGATTAGTGAAACTGACACTCATGATAAATGTTGTAATTTTGATTTAATTTTTGATATAGAAAACTAGTTGCATGTGGTTATGGTAGATAAATAAATTTTGAAATATATATGTGATATAATATCTAGTTGGTTTTAGCTTTTTAGATCTTATGATAGAGGAGATTAGATGGGGGTCTCTAGTTATGGATGCATATAATGAAATTTTATATGGGGTGCTAGATCCATATGACCCCACCATGCTAGATGATCCTATGGTACCATCTACCCTAGCCCAGGAGGGCTAGTTTAGACTGGTTAGGGAAGTTGTGAGGTAGTTGTAGACATGTGGGGATGGATTGAATCCAACAATAGGGATGGGATAGGGAGAGGCATAGGATTAGTAGGCCTTGGCTTAGGAGAGGATAATGCATAAGGATATTACTATCCATTTTAGATAGGTGTAGGCCCATGTGGCCAACTTACATGGATAAGTAACAGGTTTGCAATCTTGGACTACCTCATTACAACATACCATTTAGAGGGGATAGTCCCAAGCATCTACAGGTAGCATGTCTAGGACATAAGATAGGCATGATGGAGACCAACTATTGAGTTGGAGTGATGTATTTTTTACTTTTTACGTTGCATTGTATAAAACAAATGATATATATATATATATATATATATATATATATATATATATATATATATATATATATATATATATATATTGATATTTGGATTTGATCTCATGAGTTATATTTGGTTATGGATGTTGATGCATGGATGCATTTATTTCTATCACATATATTTAGCTTTTATTTTATATTCTATTATAAATATATGTGGAGTGTTTTCTTTTCTATCATTATGTGATACACATGCATGGTTAAAAAGAAATAGGCAAAAATGACTTGAAAAAGTATATGTAATAAAAAATAAATGTACTACACACTAGATCATGATGGAAAATGTGTAATATCAAAACACGACTAAATATAGCAAACCAAAATGGTAAAAAGAGATAACAAAATGTTTTTAAACCATGTAAAATATTTTCACCAAGTTAAAACAAATAAAATAACACTATATCATGTTGGGAAGAATCAAAATAATGTAATAAACTAGAAGGCATAAGAAAACCAAATGGTATAAAAAAAATAATTAATTCAATCAATCATACTAAATCATGTTGGGAAGTATAAAAGAGAAACAAAATTGAAACATTAATTTAAATTGATCATACTAATTCAAGATAGGAAGTTTAAAAAAATTAATAAAATGGTTGTAATCATACATGCAATTAGAAAATAAGAAAATAAAAGTGAAATATCAATGAGGTAATCATAAAACATACTATATCAAGATGGGGAGTATGTCAATGATGTGTAACTCATAATCAATCTCTACTTATCTCAAATTTGACACATAATTTTATTGTGACTTGGGTATTTGAAAATTTTGTGAGGAAGGCCTAGTCCTATCCATGGTCTTAAACTACAACTCACAAAGGGAACACCAATGAGGTGGAAAGGATTAGGAAAAGGAATGTTTAGAATGGTAATTTGGTAATTTTTTAGGAAGGCCTAATCCTATCCACGGTCTTACACTATAACTTAGAAATGGAATCCCTAAAGAGAGTGATCAGTGAACAAAATAATATTTCTCAAGGGGAAATATTAAGATTATTATAAATGAAAGAGGGAATGTAAAAATCACAATGTCAACATCTATGAGAAGACCTAAGGAAATATGAGGCATACTAAGACATAGAAAAGATAATAAGTGACTAGTGACCATCAATATACAAAGGATACCCATTTACAGTAAACATAAAGCTATATATGAAAATAATTGAGATACTAAGATCAAATCATGTTGGTTTTTGTAATAATAAAACTAAAATGAACCTGCCATTCCATAATGTGTTCCTTATTCCTCAGGACCTCTTATAGAGCCATCGGTCTACTATGAATATTGTGTACTTTTGTGAAAAAGCAGGTAGAACTAAAAGATTTTTTATTCTCCTTTCCCAATCTACTAGCCTACTACAGCCCAATGGACCAAAAATATATCATAAGTCAACTTTGGAGCTTGAGCTTTGATTATAAAATTTATATGTGCTTTGAATCACATATTTTAGTGCGATTTGATTGTTGAAATATTGAATTTTGCCTTTTATATAATTACCCTTTGTTAAAATGATTTGGATTTTAAAATTTTATCTCTTTTAAGATTCCTCCTCCATATGGACTTAGAATAACCAACATGAGGGAAAAGTGATACACATGAATGACCCTTAGACTTTGGCTAAAGGAATATAAATGTCCAAAGACATGACTGAGTAAAAAACATAGGATTACCTATGAACCAATATGTTATCTCAAGTTTCAATTATGTGTATGCTTAGTTTGTAAGGAAAAATGAGGGGAATAAATGGAGATCCAAAGTGGACTGGTAATATGTAGAATGACAATGAGATGACTTGTTTTCTAACTAATCACATGGTAAATAAGGATTATTAAGGGGAACAATGTTTATATAACCAAGTCACAATGATAATTATCTATGTGATGGAGACAAGGTAGCAAACAATCATGAGAAAATAATAAGACATCCGTATAAATAAATCAACTCATAAATAAAAGTATATAATCATGAAAATAATCCATAAAAGATCATAAGGAAAGACAAATGACACCATAGAAAACATATAAAGTAAAATACAAAGATCCATATAAGATAGATAAATGAAGTAACAATTTAACATAGAGTCAAATGATATATAAAGTAGATCAATAGAAAAATTGAAGCATATGTCTAATCCAAAAATAATAAAAAAGTGAAGGAACACCATGTTGTGTTCATAAATACTGGTAAATTTTTCCACAAAAATTATCCATAACATCTGATATATCTTTGTGAACCTGGACTCTAAATGTAATGAGGGTCTCATTAATCTTTAGTGAAATCTATGGAAAGGCCTCTTGTTAAATCTCCTTGATAGAAAATATATCCATGACTAAAGGATCAAGCTCATGAGGACCATCATGCATAGGATACTTAGGAGAAAGAATAGGATTCGAATTTATTGGCATGAAGGAGCCATCAGTGAATAAGGGACCACAGCTGAAGGATATCCATAGGTAAATAAACCATAGGTATAAAAGGGACCATAAGTAGAGGAACAATAAGGGAAAAAGGAACCATAGGTGGAAGAACCATAGGGAAAGAAGGGGGAGCCTTATTTCATGTGTGACTTATGGGAGGAGGAATAATAGGCACAACAATGGTCATAAGGTGATCCTAGAGTAATTTTTAGAGGATGAAGTAATGATTAGTTTGATGGGTACCACATTGGTGCCACAAACAATATACCTCTTCATATTTGTGAATATACTTTGGTAATAACTTGGGAGAATGTATAACCTTGTCTATAGGCTAAGGAAGATTAGGATTTAAGGTGGTGATATATTATTTAAAATTTTTATAATGGGTGTGGGAATGATTATATATGCCATGGAAGTAACCGATATTCTTTTTAGTGGACTTTGTGGGTGTACTAATAGAGGGAGTGGAAGTAGAAGCTAAGGAAGGCTAGCATAGTTTACAATATCTATTTCAATTATTAAAAACTTTATGAATTCCATAGTATGAATAATCATCTCATTGGGTGGGTAGAGGATCAAGCTATGGTAAGAAGATGGCCATCTCCAAGGGGAGGTGGGGCTAGTGGATAGACTATACAAGGATCATCTGAAGGAGAAAAATAATTATAAGCAAGAAGAGACTCAACTAAAGGTAGAATAGGAATAATATTAATACTAGGATCAAATAAGGGACGAATAGGATACATATAGGGATTAAGGATAATAAAATGAATCTCAAAGGGAAGTAGCCTATAGGGATCTTGATATTTAGCAAAGTGATAGGGACCAATCATATCATAATCCATAAGTATTATCCTAAGAGGTTCTTTATAAACTATAGGTTTTCCATGCAAATGCATGATCTCTACCCTATGAAAAAGAGGAATAATTCTAAAATTAGGAACTATATAAGATGGAATGCGATGAGATGAATGAAAATATTGAAATAAATAAGAGTGATAATGAAGGATCTTAGCATCTCAGGCTTGAATGAGACCTCCTAAAAATGGGTCATCTAAATTATAATCATCATCACAGTAAGGTTTATGAATATAAATGGTCTAGGTAGGTATGAATTTATTATCATAGGTTATGTGATGAATAGAATGTTGAGTATTAGTTAAGACTACATGTATATCATCACTAGGTGATTAAAGGGAATGTGACTTCAAGTTGGTGGAAGAAGGGAAATGAGAAGAGGAGAGAGATTATAAGTTTTTATTTTGAGTTTAATCTCATATATCTCATTATCATTAAAATCTATGAGGTTAGGTGGTATGTTCCCAATGAGTTCAAGATGACCATGATAACCTCATGTAGAATTGACAAGGAAATTAAAATGTTGAAATTATCATAATGGAACACTCATTAGAGGTTAAAGGGTTATAATTTTTAATACACCATAATATTGGAAGTTTTCAAAATTCCAAGGGTTAGTTTCACCTTTAATCCTACATATAACACCATTTTGAGGAAACTTAATACATTGGTAGGCAAAAAGTGACAACCCTCATGTGATGAGTCTATGGAATACCAAACAAGATATTGTAGGAGAGGGGAGAAGTGAATATCATCACCTTCACTTAGAAAATGATATGTGGAATGGTAATATCAATCCACACATAACCTAAATGAGGAATTTACCTTTAATCATAACCTTGACATGTGGTGCATGTTAACTTAAGATTACACTCAGAATATCCAAAGGTTTTAATGAAGTCAAGAGGGATAACATAAGTGCATGAACCCTCATCAATAAAATCATGCTTGAATTAGATGTCACTAATTTTAATTCTTATAAATAGGATAGGATCATCCACACAAAGTAGGATCTCATCTGGGATCATAGAAGTAGTAGGAAATTTGAGAGAGAGAGAGAGGTGTCCATTATTTTGTCAATAAGATACTATATTTTGATTCAGATAAGGTAACTTCACATCCTACTATGGGAGGATGGGGGATGTTTAATTTGAATAGGAGTTGCATAAGGTAGTTGCGATGATGTGGAGAAGTCCACATAAGTTTGAGAAAGGAAATTTGAGATGGGATATTGGTAAGCTCCATGACGGGATCCCATTCATCATAACCCATGAGGGGACTCCTAGATATAGGTGCATAATGTTGGAGAAGATCCTTGGAAGGAAGATTAGAAGTACATGTAAATTTGTGTTGATAGGATGTGGTCAGTTTAGTTTGGGTACATGTTGGTTGATTGTCTTGAGAGGATGGGGTAGTTGACTTACGTTTATCTTGTGATTGATTTCAAGAAGTGGTATTAGAAGGTTAAATATTACTATTGATGGGTAAAGAGGTTAGATAAATAGTATAAATATTATGAGAGGTGTTATCCAATGGAGGTGTTGGAATGTTTTCATTAAAAGAGATAAGGTCCTCTTGCCCTAACTCGGTTAGGTGAGATGCGGAAGAATCTTGGATAACATGGAAAGTTTAAGATGATGGGTGCATGCATTGAGGATTATAATCAATGAAATTAGCTACCCTTCACATTCTCTTTGGGATTTTGGTTTATAATACTTTCAACATTATTTGTGGAAGGATTAGGCTTGTCATTATTATCTTGATGACTAGGAACATGGTCTTTATAGATGGCCAGATGAGAATTAGCCTAGTTCAAATCTTGATTTTTATTTTGTGTTTTGTGAGATTTGAAGGGAATGTCATAGGATTTTTGAAATTTATGATTGAGGTAATCTTGATCAAAATTTGGACTAAGGAGTAAATATATCTAAATTATGTAATTGCTTGTAAGTCTCATGAGAGTGACTCCAACTATCATGAAACCAAAAATATTTATTTGGATCATACCATTATTTCATATGGTGATTAATATAAATCTATCATGAAAGTGGACTCGATATATGATTATAGATTTACACTAAATATAATGGATTATGAACATTTATGATGTTTATTTGAGAAAATTGAGGATTAATGGTGTAGTTTAAAGGGGAAGCTTGATCAAGATCATGGTTGGGAGAAATAGCTTGAATATTATGATTAGTATCATAAGAATTAGTAATACCATCATTGGTAACATGATAATTTTTATTTTTGATAAGCATGTGAGTGACCATAGGAGGTTGGGATGGCTCAAAATGATGCATGAGAAAATCTTGGCACTTGTCTTGGTCAAGGGCTTCTTCCAAAGTTCATGGAGAGAGAGTCCTAACCTCATATTTTAACTTAGGATAAAGAGTGTTAATGAATAAATAAAATAGGTTATCATCTACCATGTTGTGTTAACACTTATTAGACAAGGTCTTCCATTGTTTGATGAAAGCTTGTGTAGTTTTAGTCTTAAGTTGTTTTCAATTGATAAAATGAGCCAAGGTATTCTCAAGGAGGTCACTCATTTGGAACTCTTGTACTATAACATTAAATAGATCTTCCAAACTAGTAATGTAATGAGACTTGAGTTGATTATAATAATATAAAGCATCTCTGAAGAGGGTTTTTTCTAAGAGCTTTATAGTAGCAAAAGTGTTTAACTTGACCCAATATTTGTACAGATTTACAAATATTTTTAAATATAAGGTAAGATCAGTTATCCCATTTTAAATAATTGTAGGTGTGATACCTCATATATCTATGTTGTATATTTGAGGCTTAAGAGGTTCATTTTGAAGATGTTTAAATATTTTACTTATAAGAGGTGGTTAGGGATTAAGGTTGCCATGATAATTCCTAAGGGGGGATGGGGATACTTTAATTGTGGATTCTCCATGGAACCTATTGAGGTTGATTTTGTATGTGAATAAGGTGATTCTACATTTGCATCATTTATTTATCATTATTAGCTTGGAAAGTGTTCATTTGTTTAAGAGTTTGTAAAAAAATTTTATGGGTTTGAGTGGTGTTTTTATTAGTGTCCATGGCATGAAAAACATTAGAATTGGTATTAGTGGCTTAGGTACCACTGTGAGTAGTGGAATGTGTAACACTAGTGGTTTGAGAAGTGTTGGTATAAAAAGAGGCACTAGTGGCATCATTAACATGTGTTGTGAAAGATACACTAGTATAAGGATTAGATTAAAAATAAGCACTATTGGCATGATTACCATTGGTATCAAATGATGTATTAGTGGAGTGATTGAGAAGGGTTTTGTAAAAGTCCCACTATATGTTGAACTTACCATGCTAGTAGAGATACTTGGCATGGATGTAGAAGAAATCAAGGAGGAAAAGGTTATAGTATGAGAAGAGGTCGAAAGAGAAGGAATATGTTGAGAAATAAATAAGCTATCACCCCAAAATTTTTGTGAGAATGTGGGGGAAGGTGAACGGGGTTCTTCTTCTTGACCACTTATCATAAGGTTGTAAATAGTGTAAGGATATTTTACTCAATATTTAAGAAAATCATTTCTAGACTATACTCTAAATCAATCTAATTGTATAAGGAGAATAAAGGGTCACAAATTAAAGAGGCATGAAGAGGAGTCCCATAATTTTTAGTGTGAGTGGCCACATGCACATTACTTTTGTCTAAAGTGGAAGCCATAAGTTGTTTATAGGGAAAGCTATTGGGATTAATAAAGTTCATCATATATATTAAGTTTAACTTTGTGTTCTCCTCAAACAAGAAGTTCATGATGAAATAGAAAGGATAAGAAGGATGATGATGATCCAATGACAAAGTCAAAAAATAGGATACAAAGTTGAATCAATTGAATTTGTTTTATAACCTAGGGAAGAAATAGATAGATAATAATACACAATTATTCAGGTCAATTGCATATTATAGATAAGAAAACTAAACAAGATGATAAGGATACATAGTCATGTAGGTTGACTGTGTACTTCTAAATTGAGAGTTTAATAGGGGGATAAGAAGACATAGTCATGTAGGTCGATTGTGTACTACTGGCAGGAAGGTGAAACATAGTCTATAAGAGACTATATAAACCAAGATGATAGTGTTATTAAATAGGGGAAAAATTTTCAAGGTAATTTGAATCAAGAATGAAAGAAAACAAACAAACAATTTGATCAATGTGATTGATCCAATTGGGGAACACAAGAAAAACCTTGCATCAACACTAGCCAATGTAAGTTTTACAATACAATACACAATTATCAAAGATCAATCAATAAACTAATAATTAAATTCTAAATAATTAGCCACCCTATGTGTTATTAGATTACAATAAAGTGTAATTTTATTTTGATAGGAAAGTTGGCCAAGATAGGGAACTAAAAAGTAATCTAAGGTTGGTTTCAAGATAATTGGGTTGAAAGGGATTTGTATCGGCAATGGTATTTACTTGGTATTTGGGCCTACCCATTCACCTCAAATTATCATAGTGATAAGGTTGTTGAGTGATTTTCTAATAAATACCATTATCTATGGATTTATAATTGGTTAGAAAACCAATTTGGCTTCCTCCTTGGTGATGAAATCCAAGTAAGTAGGCACTGGGAAGAAAAATGTTTAAATGTTTTTTTGAATGTTAAGTGGGTTGGTAGTGTGTATAAAATAATAAAATAATGTAACTAAAATGTTAATTTAAAAACCACCTAATTAGACTATGTGAGTTACTCTAAGCATGAAAACAATTGAAAAGTAAATGTGAATTAATTACTAGCAAATAGATGTTGATTCTTTGATTGATAATAGTACAGAGTTAGTTTAGGTGACACTATATGCAAATATTATAGAACATAGTCAATTGGGTCATTGTTATTCTAAAAAATTAAGGTCTTTAAGGATAGAGATGTTAGGTTGACTATGTCTCTTAGATACAAGGTAGACTACAGAACTGAGTCGACCAAGTCAACATAGTTAGCCATAGGGTTACATTTTTTAAGACTAATAAATTGTGAAAAACATAAATGAAGGAAGAACTAAAATGATAGAGAGAGATGATAAAGTAACTTTGGTGGGATTTAAGATGATTTAGATTTAAAATTATTATGATATAGTACGTAATTATTGCTTTTAAATTCTGAAAACTAGGTTGACGGGTTTGACCAAGTTATACAAAACCATGTATGCTAAAGAAGAAATAATGGATAGAGTCAACCTATTCGATAATGTTTGTTAACATGTATGTTGACAGAAGAAAATAAAATTTAAATTAAACTTATTTAAAATATATGCCAATCTAGAAATAAATAAAAATACCATGTCAAACTACCTGATCTAATAATTGGTAACTGATGAAGACCTACACAAATAGAACAAAGTCATTTTAAAGAAACTATGTGTTAAACATGTGCACAAAAAGTTAGAACTATACCAACTAGTTAGATACATTACTAGAAATATATAAAAAAAAAAATGAAATGATAAAAAATATGGTGTGAAATAAAACCTTTAAGGGTTAGATTCACATCAAGTTCACCAAAATATATGTAAAGGGAAATGTAATTGATCTATAAATCAATCCTAGCTCAGAGAAGATAAATACAACTTGCACTTTTGATTGTTGATACATTATATATTTGGGTTCATGACCAAAATGGATATTCTAGACCTAGAAAAAGGATCTCTTACCATAATAATATCACTAGGGAGGGTTCTAAATCCTCCATCCAAGCAAAACTATGCAATAATCCTAACTAGGTCCTATGTTTTCATGTTCACAATGTATAATTGACAAAAATAAAGTAAGTCTAAACTAGTGCTCCCCAAATATTGTGGTATAAAGTGGGGGTAATACACTTTAAAATTAAACATGCATAGAATACATATACTCATGTCAATGTATATGGAATATTAATGCATGGAATAAAAGTGAAAATGCATATCTATCTACTCTTACAAAGGAGGAATAAAGTTAGGAATACTTACCTTTGAAGATGAACTTACTGAATCTCAATCTCTCCTTTGGCTAAAGTTTTTCATAAGAGGTTGTTTTGGTATGTATGGATGACAAGGATAAATCAGCTTTAGGCTACACAACCTATCTATGTATCCAAAAGACTTCTCCACAATATAAGATTCACATCTCCAAACAAAGTATGAAACCCTAAGCTATGCTCCTCAAGTAGAATGGTGGATAATAAAATGTGCAATATATCTCTTCTTATTTTCTTCCTCTTAAATTATGAAATGAATGTGTATATATAGCTAAATATAACCCTAGTCCTTTCTAAAGGTTTAGACAATAAGTTTGGCCAAATCAACTCTATATCATTATTGACAAAATTAAATTAAGTCTTAGTCTAGGTTGGCCAAGGGTTGACCTAGACCCTAAATTAGTTTTTTCAATTAGAGTACAATGTCAATGGGGTTGACATTATATTATAAACCATCAAAGAAGATTTTATGCTAGAGAAAGGCTAATGAAACTGGAAAATGACTAGAGGATGGTGAAAAAGATGAGGCAAAGATTAGGGGAATGTTTTTAAGAGATGGTTATGTGGATAACAAGTGGTAGTAAAGGGAAAACAATATTGAAAAGCACCAATGGTCTACCCACCCCTTTCTTGATGCACCTGAAGTAGTTAAAGGATATTATACCATAATTTAGCTCATTCAGATCATGCAGCAAATGGAGATGAATATATAATTATTCTAATCACAAAATAATATTATTTCTATAATATTTCTATTACATTGTCAAATAACACTATACAAAGATATAAAAGAATATATCCTATAATATAGGAAACCTAATACCCATAATATATCCCAAAGATATCTCACAATCTCCTATAATAGCTCATAGTTATTGTGTTGTTGTTACCAACAAAATATACAACAAACAACATAGGTAGAATAATAAACATATATATTCTAACGTAATATATTTTTAGTACTGCTTATCATTGTAAAATCACTCATGTAAATAACTATTCCTAATGTTTCCCACATAGTTTTTACATGGTATAATATATCTCATTTTTTGATTATAACATGCCACCTCTATGTGATCATGATCTTGTCTGCATACATGTACCATCACACATATCTTCCTTCACACTCATGTTCAATTTTTTTTCCAATTTCACCAATAACCTTAAAAAATAGTTTTCACAGGTTCACTAATAACCTTACAAAATGGTTTTCTCATGTTCACCACTAACCTTAAAAAATAGTTTTCATAGGTTTACCACTAACCTTTCATATGATTTTTAAAATGTTTTTAGATCAATATTCTTCAATGTAAATATACAAAAATGGGTTACATGGGAATATTATTCACAAGTGAAGTACAACTATTCTTATTTTTTACACATTGAAAACAAATATAACTACCACACCACATTGAAAAAATTGAAATCTACACAACTAAAAATAACACACCACATAAAATGTCACCACATTATTGGTGTGGCCCCATTATTGGTGAATGTTGAGAGGTCTCTAAATTTCCTCCAACCTATGTGTATCTTCTAGCCTCTAATTGTTAAAGCTACTTACTCAGTTGATGAAGATTTATTCTTTAAGTGTCGTATGTATTATTGTGTAGTTAACCATTGACATTTTTGTGGTTGGATATCCTCCTTCTTGGTGTCAGTCTCATATCTATTTTAAATTATTTATACTTTTGAATTCTTTATTTTTCATATTACAGATGTCGATTTCCATTGAAAATGCATCCATTACAATTTTGACACACAATTTTGACTTTTTACTCATTTTTGACAATAAGACTAAATGATAATGACTCTAACTCTTGATTTTGAATCTTTTGATTTTTTTGACTTGATTCTTTCTGACAATAACACTCAAACAAATAAAAAGACATATAATAATTTAACATATTCTATTTTGATATAGGTTACTAAAAATAATATACATAAGAAAAGGAAAGATATTTTACTAGACCCTTTACTAATGCTAAACCTAAGTGATTTAAACCACTTTGATTAACAATAAAATACCATATTAGACTAAAAACTTAATGACTAGCAAAATTTTAAAAATTAATCCTATTTAATTACTTTTTAAAATAATATTAAAACAAAGACTTAAATAATAATGTAAAAGATAACTATTTACAATATAGACCTTTTGAATTTAAATAAAATATATAAATTCGCATGGCAAACCACCACTTAATTTAGAAATACAATTCTATAGCATATGCCACTCTTTGAAAGAAAACACAACCACCTAGACATAACATGATGCCATGAAATTAGGATAATGAGAAATTTCAATAGATATTTGAATTACATATGTGGAACAATAGGAGTAAGATGCATTTAGGTGAGCTGAGATAGTCATATTTGCAATATGGTGAGATTTCATAGAGGCACGCTTAGAAGCATGTCTTATATGAACAAAATGAACATTTGACAAAATAATAGTGACGTATAGATCTGCATGAATCCCAAATTCAACAAGGTATATTAGTAGCCATACACTGTAAGTGTTGACAATTTCTTTGAAGTTCCATGTGGCATAATAGATTAAATAAGGAATGTGATATAAAAATATGAACTCATCACCATAAAATTTATAATAAAATTCTTATAAATTCCCATATGAACATTATACCATGTTTTGATGCATGATTGGGTAGATTTGTGGATGCACAAAGTTAATATCTAAGCTAAAAATAATAAAGCTTACTGAAGAGAATGCATAGGCTCACTATTGAGTCTCAAGCCAATCTAGTATGGATATCTTTCCAATGCAATCACCTGATGCCAAGTGGAATCTTTCCAGACTTTGAGTCATAAGAGATTAATCTATGTTGGCATTAGTAGTGGTACTAAAAGATTAGGAGAATTGGTGCATTATCTCTACTATAATTCCATTGCATATACATAAATTAAATACAAGTAATCTACAAAGATTATATAACTCTCATTTTTTATAGGGTCAATACCATAGAAAGCTATGATACCAAATGAAGTAGTTAAAGGATTTTTTACTAGAATTTGGGTCATTCAAATCATGCAACAAAAGGAGTAAAACACATAATTATTTTAATCACACAATAATATTATGTATTTAATATTTATATTAAATTGTCAAAAAACACTATACAAATATATAGGAGAATATATCCTATAATCTAAGAAACCTACTACCCATAATATATCCCAAGGATATCTCACAACCTTCTATAATAGCTCATAGGTATTATATTATTGTTACCAACAATATATAAAACAAATAACATACTTAGAATATAATAACAAATTATATTCTAATTTAATATATCTAAAACACTATTTATCATAATACAATCACTCATGTAAATAACTATTCCTAATATAACCCCTTAAGGCATGCACTCAGAGAGATTTAGACTTGATGAGTTCTTGAAAGAGAGAAAGAATCAATAATTGATAAATTTTGAAAATATTATGTGTATACAGTGTGTCATGGCCATTTTGGTCTATTTATCTTATATTTTTCATTGATAATTATGTATTTGGTTGTATTTTTGTAGGTTGATGTGCATATGAGAGAGTTTGGGAGTGGCTAGATGATGGAGACCTTATAGGGTCTACCTTTGACAAACATTGAGATTGTCATGGTAAAGTGAGCTGGTATGAATCACATGGCATCCTTAGATATTATGAACTAGGATAAAAACATGATAAATACACTATATAATAGGTGGTATGTAGATATCTTCACATTATACTTACCTACGAGGGAGATGACTATCATGCTGGAAGATGTGTATAAGATCAAGTGGTTACCTATTATTGGGAAAAAAACAATATTATAGGAGGTTACTGGTGATCGAGCTATACAGCATGCCAATATGTAATTTTATGTAATGTTTGCATGGACTCATGTAGGGAGACATAGTGATATATTAATGTCACTTATTATCACAATGAACTTTTCACGATTGTGGAAGCTCTTAGTGATTTTATTGGATTCATTTTTGGTTGTAAATGGGAATGGGGTATTGATCTCATATAGGATACATGAGATAATACATGACATAGAAGAACATGATACCATATATTCATGGGGATGCACTATGATAACCCACTTATACTAAGATTTGTACCATTTTATGAAAGAGATGTGTGTAAGAGGTATTGGATCTTCCACACTATTACATTATTAGGCATATGAGCATATAATAATTAATAGACTAATGTTGCCTTGATGAGGTGATTGGGCCCACCCATAGTCATTTATATAGAGGTGAATTGAGACAAATGCATGCCCAAGAGGAGAACAATGTAGTATCAATAGGTACTAGATAGATTGATGATTAGAGAGATTATTTGGAGGCCCTATAGGATTTATTAGGGATGGCCTAAGGATGATGCTCAACTGAGATAGGTTCAAGTGATTTTCTGGTTGTATAACCATTGGGTCAATGCATTTAAAAGGTTTTAGTATGAGTATGTGACATGATAATTTGGTGTTACTTAGGATGTACCCCTAATAGTTGTGGTGTGGTTGAGGAGTTCTTAGGCTCTAACGAGGTCAGGTAGTAGGCCTATACCATTGGATATAGAGCTATACCTAATTCTATTAATAGAGTAGTATTTGGTGATTGATGTAGCAAATGTGGATGATGTATGAGCTACTAATTCCTATATATCATAGTGGAGAGAGCATATATGGGCACCTCTATTTCTAAGAGGTGGGATTATTATAGAGAATGTACTATTTGTGGATTCCCTTAGGGCTATTTATGGTAAGTTATTATTGTATATTTTGATATTCAATGTATTTTGTTAGTTATTTGGTTAGGTATCTAATGCATTATGTTGGTATGTGCAGGTTTAGGTGATGATGAGTATTGGGAGACTACCATCAAGTATACACTTCACATATTGACACAACATATTCTTGATGATGTCATGGATAATGGATTAGTGAAGAATGCCATGGATGTTACTAGTGTTCATTCCTATGTATTTGATTGATATGTCATAACTACTATAGTGTATAGGTGAGTGGTTATAGATAGGGATGAGGTACATGTGGAGTTATGGAGATGGACCATGCTTTTACCTAATTATCTAGGTGGGTAAAGTATCTATATAGTGTATGGGGGTATTAGGAGACTACCATCAAATATGCAATCCATGTGATAACATGACATATTCTTAATGATGTTATAGATGATGAATTAGTGGAGAGGTCCATGGATGCTACTAGTGTTCATGCCCATTTGTTTGATTGAGTTGTCATAGTTATTATGACATATAGGCAAATGACTACAAATAGGGATGAGGCAAGTGAAGATTTATAGAGATGGACCATGCCTATACCTAATTCTCTAGGTGGGGTAAGTAATTGGATATTATATGATTACATATATATATATATATATATATATATATATATATATATAAGGAGAGCATGCAGAGTGTATGGTAAAGTTGGGTGTGTTATGTGAGATAAATAGTAGATGTAGGCATTGATCAAGGTCATGGAGGGATAGTGGGGCCTCTAATTCTAATATGGATATGTCTGAGAGTGAGAGTAAGGGGGCTAGTCTTGGTGGCCATGTCTAAATTATTGAGTGATGTACATTATTTGTATTGAAACTATGTTTTGAGTTATATATATGGATGTTTATTGTTATATGGGTGTTATGTATATTGAATCTCTATTATATTTTTCATGTTTACATGTGTTTAAATTTTTTTATTGTGTTAAATGGTGATATTGGAATATGGTATTTGTCTAAGTAATGGTAATGAATTTTTTATCTATTTATAAATGTTTAAGTAGACATGTGTAGTAGATGAGGAATGCAATTTGTTAATACAAGTTTTACAAGAGTCTCATAGTATATTTACATGTGGACCATATGGCTATGGTATAAACTCTAAACCTAGATTGCATGGTGAACAAATGACCATATTGTTCATCCTATGTTGATGTATAAGTAGACACTAGAACTGATACTACATGTGATAAACTAATAGTGGATAGGTGTGTAGACTCTATATCAAATATATTTATTGGTTTCAATATGGAAACTATGATCTAAACTCTATTATATTTTGAAAATATCTTGACTACTATGTGAATTAAGACTATGCTCTTTTAACTTTAATTATTTCCAACTATATTGACTGGTGTACAAACTAACATTGTGCCTTGATCTCTATGTTTATTTCTAAATATCTTAATTGGTGTATGAACTAAGACCATGATTTTATCTTTATGATTAGTTCCAAATATCTTAACTGGTGTGTGAACTAAGATTGTGTTTTGATCTCTATGAACTGGTTTTCATCTCTGTTGAATCTATAGTGCACAATATCACTCATAAATAGGTGTCCTAGAAACCACATGGATCATATGATGAGTAACCAATATATCCTTAAAGGGAATATCTTAGCATAAATCTATCATATTAGAGTGTGATCTAGGAGACTATGGAGACTAATATCTCAATGCCCCTTGTGTGAATACTATAATGCCTCTATTGACATATTAGTCAATACAGTCTTAGATTACATAACAATGATTGTCTGAATGTCTATTTATCTTATAAAAATTGTAATATGGATTAATTTGTGCTTTGTGTAAATGGTATTATAGATGATGATTAGTAAGACGAACTGTGATCATCTCCTTATCTAATAATGTAAGCAAGATTTCATGAGGACTATGTCTATTAGTAAAATGTATAATCCATTTGTATGTGTCATGTGCTACTCACTATAAGAGGTGCTCTATGAAGTGGTTATTTTCCCTTGTTAAGTATTTCTATTAGTTATTTCTATTCCACTAGTTTGTTGATAAATAATAGAGTAGGTTCTTGTATCATGTTAGATAAATGTGTCTCTAAGAAACCTACATCCAATTCTATCTTTGAATGTGTAGCAACTAGTCTCAATTATATCTCTATTGCTATAGTTATGTTACATAGATGCCATAATGATTTGGATGTTTGATATAATAATTTATCCTTAAGAGGAAAAATGAGGCCTTTATAAAAGATGTACTATATCTCTGAATATGTTGGCTGGTAAATCAATTGATGCAAACATGATTTGAATCATATAATGTATTCAGTTGTTGGTTCTATCTCACCTTGGTGTAATGAAGGTAACCTCTCAATGTGACTTCAGGTCCCTTATTTTCTATGTAGTGCCTAAGAAAGATTGTTTCTAACTCATCATATGTATGTAGTGACCCACTAGGGATTGCATGATGAAAAAAATTATGTGTTTCTCATCTAGGGACTTTGGAAATAATTTTAGTCAAGTCAACTTGTTGGTGATATTTTCTATGGCTTTCTCCTAAGCTTGAAGGTGAAAGTATGGATCTCCATGCCCATAAAATGTAGGTAACATTGGTATTTGAAAGTTAGGTGGTAACCTTGTAGTGAATATTATGAGTGGAATAGGATTTCCATGGATTACATTAGAATTGGCCCAAGATTGGTATGATTTATTATTGAATGTGAGATGTTGTAATTTTTGTTGCAAAAAATACATGACATGAATAAAAGAAATTACCACTTGTGAAGGCATATTATCATCATCAATGGGTTCATTTAACTCTTGAATTTTTTAATTTATATTTTCCATTAGTTTATTACATTGGGAAACTTTTTTAGTGAGGATTTTTTTGCTCTTTGAAACCTTTGAAGGGGTGATATATTGTACTTGGTTAGAGGGAAATGAGTTATCACCCTCCTTTATGTTAGGTTTAGAAACATGTTCTACTATAGTAAGCGGGGTTGAGGGAGATTAATTTGTATATATTATTTTTTTAATTTTTAAATAAGTATCACATGTTAATAGAATATAAGGTACTTTATTATCATGTGAATTTAAGTTATGTAAATATTGAATATAATAAGTGTGTGTGTGTGTTTTAACATGTGACCTAACATTTATTTGAACATGAGAAATAGGTGAAGTAGGAGGAGAAATATAAGGTGTAGACTTCATGTTTTGTTCACCATAATCATAGTAATCATCATTATTCTAAGGTTCACCAAAATTAGAGTTTAATTCACTTGTATAAGTAAGAGTATAAGAAGTATCATTTGCATGCTCACTAAGAGAGAGAGTAAGAGAAGATTTTAAATTTTTACTATTATGCAATGTGTCATCATGTGTGGATGTAATGAAATGAATTTATTCACTATCTATTTGTGGAGTTCATGAATGATTATTACTTTAAATCTTAGAGTCAAGGGTAGAAAAAGTATCACACATGTTTTCATTTCACATATTATGACATGTAGGAGAAGAGTTAGAGACATTTAAATTATTATTATGTTCTAAAGAATCATGGCATTGAGCTTGAAATGTAAAAGAAGATGATAAAATAATTTCATATACCTTAGTTTGTGCATTGGTAAAGGGTGTAATATAATTGTCACATGCTTTTTCAAACATAATTTAGAAGGTTAAATAAGTTACATTTATCTTATCTACTCTACTTGAATCATGCAAAAGTGGATTTCATGTATTAAATTTATATTGATTTAATTTTAATAAGGAGGCAGTGAAAGTATTTGAAAAGCTAGGATCACATTAGAACAAAGCACTACCAATAAGAGGTTCTTTTGTCATTATATTGTTAGTTTGATTTTGAGGTGTAATGGAAGAGGGAGAGAAAAGACAAGAAGATGTATCTAGTAAAACCTCGTCACCATTTCCATTGTCATGTTCATAGTAGTTCTCATATCCATAATTACAAAAATAGTCATCATTATCACTATAGATGAAATCATTATCATGTGATAATGTAAAATCTTGAAAACATGTCCATTCATTATTATAATTATAAGAAAAATTCATAAATTCATCAATTGGGTGAGGGGTAGGAGGATTCTTTGATGCCATTTTAAACTTTCCAAAAAAGATAATGTAAATAATGAATAACATAAAAATGAGAGGAGGAATGTAATCTAACATCAGTATATATGAAACAATGATAAATATTTAACCCAATGTGTAGAAGGAATTAAGATTGTACTTGAAACCCTAACTGATAGTATTTGGATGTATAGGGACCTAATATGTGGATCAAGGGTTTGAATGATGGTTTTTTTATAAAAAATTAAATTATATTAAATTAATGAAACCTTAATATAGGATTAATTTTAATATGTTAGATTGTGCCAAAAAATTAGGAAAAAATAGAAGTTTGTAACCCTAATTTAGTGCACAAAAATTAGAAGGTAGACCTTAGGTAAAACTAGGGTTTTAAGAAATATTCAAAGTAATATGGGTTCACCAAATGTTTTACTTATTTAAGAATTAGTGCATGTAAATCTTATGTTTTTTAAGGGTTGAATATATAAATAACTTTAAATGAAAATAGGAAATAATTGATTTAACAAGCCTTTCCCAAAATAACAAAGACGTAAAAAAAGAGATTATCTAGAGTAAAATAGGTATTTCTATTGCTCAAGTGACTCAAATAGGTTGGAGAAATTTATATGAATGTAGCTAAAAATTGGATTCAGATAGTATTACTCTTATGTGGATAATATCACCATGTGGTGCTAGTGTCTAATTATGGCACTAGTGTCCCTCTGGGAGGAGATATCTAGAAATTTTATGGAAGTTCTAAGAGGTTTTAAGGGACCTATACATAGTTATATGTCTTCAAAAAACTTTATTTTATCACTATTTTCATTGAATATCTTTCAAAACCCTAATGAGTACCTACACACATGAAACAACAACTAGATCAAATATAAAAGAAAGTGGAAAACTAGGTTGTGGGATATTATAATCATGAAGAGAAAAACCCCTATTATCCTAGCTACTACCTACATTAACCCTAATGATATGGGTATAAGATTGCATGTAGTTGTCCCTTAGGGAATGTGCATAATCAAAATACATTGTATGTTAGAATGAATTTTTTAATGCCCTTATTTGATCAATTATGAAATGTATAAATGTAATAAATGAGTAGTATGAATAATTTTATGTTGTACTATTAATTGATTTTAGGTAATTATGTGCCAAAATAGTAAGTGTTATATGTAAAATGCCTTGTGAGGATATTTATATAAAAAGAACTTTGATTCAAATGTAAGAACTTGTTATTTAGCTAACAAGTTGTAAAAGGTGGATGAAAACATAAGATAAGGCTCAAGGTAGGGTGAAGACCTAAAATACAGGATAAAATGACCACCAAACACTAGTTCCATAGTTGGAAACTATCACCACATGGTTATACTATCCTAAGAATTGTGCTAGTGTCCTAAGGCCAAAAAATAGAGTTTAGACTAAGCACAATAGGTTAGGGTCCCTTATGATTAGGAAGAGGTGACTCAAGACCACTTAGGGTGTAATAAATAGGAAAAATGAGACATAAAAAATATTAAAAGACCCAAAATGACCATGTGAATAAGGTCTATATTCATCACTAAGACCTACATGTGAAAGAGAAACAAAAGACATAGTACTTATAATTGATTGGCCAAATTAGGTGTATACAATAGGTGTAAATGGTTGAAATTTGGTTCTAACAGATCAAAGTTGGTATCCTCATCAACTTGATACATAAATTTTGCTTTACATTCCCTATTTTTTCTTGATATGCATATTCAAATTAATAGTCAAAATCCAATAGAGTTGAGGTAGGAAAATTGGGTTATTAAAATATGGCCAAGTTATCCTCAAGTACACCATGCATGTGATGTATGTGATCTTCAATTGGTGTATGATATAATACTACCACATAATGGATTGCTTACAAGGACAATCGTAAATCATCCCATGGAGACTAAAATGTAAACATTGAAAGTAGGCCATCTGTGATATGTCTCAAGTTATCTATTTCCCTATGGTTTTCTTGATGGATGTACCATATTCTAGCCTAGACCTATAGAGTACCATAAAATGCATGGATCCATAAGGATAATGGTAAAAATGTTTCTTCTACACTCTAAACACTTTCATAGTTTGTTATATGGTCTTCTATAGAAGCAAAACCATCATAATTCAAGGTGGAATGCATGTGGTTGTCATGTTGGAAGTGATAGTGCATAGCAGAACATACTTGTTCCCATGTATATAATTGGTATCTATGAGTACACCACCATCAAGTAGTTTTTCATTGAAATATAAAATTAAGCACATGAAAATGTTCATCCTCATTAACATAATAGTCTTTTAATTTCTAAAAACACTCCCTAGCCTCAATTTGACCATAGAACATAAGTGCATGTTCCAACCTCAAGGGTAGTAGATCAATGCTATAAATAGTTTTGTGGCAACAAGATAACTTGGGGTGGAATTTTGTTGGATATTAAGTACACAAAAAACATGTACCTTTGGGTAACTTAGGTGGATATCAAGTATAGTGGTGGATAAAACTAATTGTCTATAATAGGTGATTGGGTTAGTTCTATTATCATCATTACTACAAACATAATGTTATATTTAACCATTTTATTCATTCCACACATTCCAAATTCTTCTAATTATTACCATAGAAATAGGTTAACACATTATAATTTTTAGATAAAAGTATTGATTCCATTTATTTCATTTGAAGAAGATTACAAAAGTATTTTAATAGTATTTCCTCTAGTATTCTCTCTCTGTCTATATGCACATCCACCACTTTATAAATAAATATAAGGGTTATTTATACATAATCTAACCCCTCAATTTGTTTGTATATTAGTAGAGTTTTAAATGGACTATGTGTCCTCCCATTTTAATATGCCATCAGGAGTAGGATCCACATGTTCATTCCCTTAGGTAGTGATGTTATAAATTATGTTGTGATCCTCATCAAAATCAATAGTTTATTAAAAGGGAGGTCTTTGGTCATTATTTAGATGAATGGCCATGTGTTGAGTGTCATTATCAAATATGTTATAAAACTTATTGAAACATAAGTTAACATTATTGTCATAACACCAAGTCCTCCCTAAGAAAGAAAGAAAGTCATTAGATTCAAAAAATTAGATCACTTAAAAATTACCCTTAAATTAACACCCAATATGTTAACTATGTCATCTTAAATAATGCCTATAGGTAATATGAGAGTCTTATTGTTGATGAATAAAACATGTGGGTAAGGTTGAAAAGTGAGGCTCCCCATATTTTTTCAAACATCCTTTGTTAGAACATTAATCTCCATGTCAGTGTCCACTAGTATATCACAAATCATCTATCCATAAATGGATGCATTTATAAGGACCTCTTTGTCACATTATCGATTTGGTTGAACCTGAGTTTCTTTTCTACATGCATGGATTAAATGATGATCCTTTGAATACCTTGTTAATTATTTTTGTAACCAATTCTTTAGGAGGGGATGATGTTGTCACTAAGAAATAGCTTACACAACCCATGGAATTCATCAATCTTTGAGTCCATGAGGGCCATAACCTTTTACATCTTAGTATGCATGGTAGAATCCTTGTCCTTCAAGAACTAAATTTATTTTTGAAATTCTTGTACCAATGACATTGTGTCATGAAACACCTCTTTCTAATGTTGGGCATATTGATAGTGTTGTGCATGAGTTTATTCACACTAAACCTTTTCAAATGTGGATTTTAAATAATAGGTTAAGAATGAGTGTCACTCCTAGTAGTTATATTAGCCTTGGGTCTAGATTGTGGAGTGGTATGGTGTGTCTCCATTGAGTAGAAGGAGTTTTTACAATATGTGTCATTCTAGAAACTTTCTCATTCCATTATTTGGTAATAGTAGCATACAAATCTATACATTCTTCTAGTCGATGTTCATTTTTTAAAAATTCAAAAATAATGTGGACCATGAAATCATATTGGTAGTGGTCTAGAGATCCACACTTATAACATGTCCTAGGTGGAAAGTGACCACCTCATTATCCATTATGATGCACTTGACCTCTAAAAGATTGACTCCCACTAGTTTTATGTGTCTTATTTATAAAATATTAAAGAATAACTCATGCTCATGTTTCATGAATCATATTAATAACCCAAAAATTATTAGTATCATCGATATATGCATCACATATCTTAAAATGTAATGAAACTTTGGCTTGGGTGGCACACTAAAGTAAAGGACAACTTTGTACATCATGGTATTATTTGTATATTTCATAGGAATATTTTAACATAACATGAACATTCCTTCTTAGACAATTATTCCTATTATGACCCTCTATTTCATAGTCAACACACCATAAACCTATGTCATGAGTGTTGTTGGCCATAAGCTTCTGTAGTGGAGAAGCCATAACAATAATTTGGGCATCTATAAAGGGGCTCATTCCCATTTATATACTTCTCACAACTTCAATGCATAGGGTAACTTACAATGCCTCACATGGATAAATAAAGGTCTTGTGTGATAAGGCTCATCGAAAAGGAAGTAATATCCCCATAAAAACCATTAACCATGATGCATTGTATTGATTTTAAATGACATATTTGAAATAAGGGGTTTTAAGGTAACATTATATGTATGCACACTCTTAGTGAGATATTGATTAATATATTTTAAATCAAAAATACTTTATTTATCAAACTTAGGAATGTCAAATTCCTCAAGAAAAGTGATTTTTAAGAGCTTAGAGTTTACAATATCTTATTTATGATCAAAATTTATATACCATTTGTGTGCATGATCTAATAGGGTAGTGGTAAACTAAGTTTCCTTCATCTAATTAAAATTTATGCCCCATACCCACCAAATAAGTTCACACTTGTGAACATGTTCAGTTACATTCTCAACACCTTGATATTTAGGAAGATGAAGTGACATTTCATAGTAAACTATAAGTACAATGGGTGGTTGCAGTGGACCCTATGGTGGCACTCTTCCAATTCCTCTCAAACCATGTGTTAAAGGTCCACCAATTCATCATAAGCTACCTCTTGACCCTCTTATATCTCTAGTCGAAAAACTACTAGTAGTACCTCCCATGCCTCCTATAGTAATAGGAACATCTAAAACATTGGGTTATGAGGGAGGTTGATTAGTTAGAGTTGGACCTATAGTTTTCCCACTACTTATATTTGGTCCACCTATCGTTCCAATGTTAACCATATGTCTTAAATTCAATAGTAATAAATTGTTTTGGCCATTCCATAAAATTCCACTTTGAACTTGTACTCCTAGAGTTTATTCTACAGACTTAGCTTCAAACTCAGATTTAAACTCCACATTATTAGTATCACAAGTTTTTATAATACTTATATCAAACTTAGATGCATGAAAATGCATTATGGTGGGGTAATGGGCCTATTTAGATTCAATTATGTTATCATCAATGCTCATCCTATGTTTTCCATGCATACTTGTGCTAGTGAAGGGTGGAGATCCATGGTTAAGGAGTACTATCTATGCCTTTCTACCTTCCTAAAAATTATCACAACACTTCTAGTGTTCTCCTATTTTCCATTGGGATCGTTTCCTCTCATGTCCTTACTCCTGGCCTTATCATACTTACACTTCTATAGTTATCACTGACTTAATTCCATGTTAAACTACATTACCTATAAATTTCCCCACCACTCATGCTAATTATACATAAGATAGTTTTATCCATCCATGGGGAGGTTCTCAAGTCCATAGTCAACCATAAATTTATTAATTTATAAGGGAAACTATCTTAGATACCTTTCTCAAGGTTCCCTCAAGAAATTGAACCATGTTTCCTCTGAACAAGAATGTGTAGATACAACATATTCTAATATGTAGTTATTTATTGATCCTTTTCACTAAACATCTACCACATATTTCGAATTACTTTTAAAATTTTCCAAGGTTATCTGATATTCTTCTAACTAAGGATCTTTTCTTCCATAATTTCTCAAGCGATCTTATGAATATGTTGAAAGCCAAGAATATAAATGGATGGGTATTTATACAAAGATAATTTCATATAGATGTTACTCTACCCATTTCCATGTATAAAATACTCATCTAATATATTTAAGTGCAAATTTTTCTTCTACTACGTCAATCCAATGTTTGACATTTTCCAAAGAGATATAATTGAAAATATTCTTACCATCACCCTAATAATTATAATGGGTTCCAAAATAGAAATAAAATTTTGGGGTCTTTATCCTTAGTTTTTATTGAATAAATAATAGATTCACACCTAAAATAAATGAAGAAACTAACAATCTAGCACATCAACATATCACATAAGTAGTGACCTTGTGTGTTCACCTAAGCACATAACAAAGACCAGTTCTCATTGATTCTAATGCATAGTGGTGGATAAACCTAACTGTCTACAATAGGTGTTTGGGTTGGTTATATTATCATCACTAATATAAATATAATTTTAGAGTTAACCATTTTATTAATTCCCCACATTCCACATTCATATAATTAATACCATAGAAATAGATTAACACATTAGAATTCACAAAAAAAAGTAGTGATCCATTCATTTCATTTAAATATAACAAAGATTTTTCAATAGTATTTCATATAATATTATCTCTCTATCTATCTAAACATCCACCACTTTATAAACAAATCTAATGGGTATTTATAAATAATCCAACCACTTTCTCTATCTATCTAATAGTAGTTTTTGAAATGGATTATGTGTCTTCCCATTTCAGTATGCCATCAGGAGTAAGATCCACATGTTCATTCACTTGGGTAGTGATGTTATAAATTCTATTTAAATCCTCATCAACATCAACAATTTATTAAAAGGGAGGTCCTTGGTTGTTATTTAAAATAATGGCCCTTCACTAAGTGTCATTATCAAATATGGTAACATGATTCTTAAAACATAAATTAACATTGTTAGCATAACACCATGTCCTACTTGAGAGAGTAGGAAAGTCATCATCTTCAATAAGTTTAATCACTTCAAAATTACCCTCAAATGCAACACCCAATATGTTAATTATGTCATCTTTAAGAATGCCTATAGGTAATGTGTGAGTCTTATTATCCATGAATAAAACATGTGGGGAAGGTTGAAAAGTGGGGCTCCCCATCTTTTTTTTGGCATACTTTGTAAGAACATTATCCTTCATGCCAATGCCCAACAATATATAATATATTATCCATCCATAAATGGATGAATTTACAATGACCTCTTTGTCACATTATGGATTTGGTTGGACATGAGTCTCTTTTCTATGTGCATGGTTCAAACAATTATCCTTCGAATACCTTGTCATTTGTTGTCATAACCAATTATTTAGGAGGGGATGGTGTCTTTACTAAGGAATGACTTTCAAAACTCACAAAATTAATCATTGTTTTAGTCCTTGGGTACCATAACCTTTTACATATAAGTATGCATAGGTAACATCCTTGTCGTTCAAGAACTCAATTTATCCTTGAAACTAGTGTACCAAGGCCATTGTGTCATGCAACACTTCTTTTTGATGTTGGGTATCTAGATAGTGTTGTACATGAGTTTATTCACATTAAACATTTTCAACATGTGGATTTAAAACAACAAGTTAAGAATGAGTGCCAATCTAAGTAGTGATATTAGTCTTGGGTCCAGATAGTGGAGTGGTATGGTGTGGTATCCACTAAGTAGATAGAGTTTTTACAACATGTATCATTCTAACACATTTATCATTTTATTATTTGGTAATAGTAGCATACAAGTATGGACATTATTCTAGTTCATGCTCATTTTTATAAAATTCAAAAATAGGGTAGACCATGAAATCACACTAGTAGTGGTTTAGAGATCCAAACTTATAACATGTCCTAGGTGGAAAGTAACCACCTCCCTATCCATTATGATGCCCTCGACCTATGAAAGATCGATTCCAACCAATTTTATTTGTGTTAACTATAAAATATTAGTGATTAACTCATGACCATGCTTCATTAATCTCATTAGCAACCAACAAATTATTAGTATCATGGGTATATGCATCACATATATTAAAATATAATGACAATTTGGCTTAGGTGGCACTTTGAAGCAAAGGACAAATTCATAAATCATAGTCTTCCTTGTATATTTCATAGGAATATTTTAACACAACATGAACATTCCTTCTTAGACAATTGTTCTTTTTATGACCCTCTATTTCATAGTCAACACACCATCTGCCACTATAAGTGTCATGAGTGGTTTTGGTCATAAGATTATCTAATGGAAAATCCATAATAATAATTCTGGCCTCTATAAAGGGGTTGATTCCCATGTTTATACTTCTCATAACTTAAATTTATATGGTAGCTTCTAGTGCATCACATAGATCAATAAAGGTCTTGTGTGATAAGGGTCATTGAAAAGGGAGTAATATCCCCCTAAAAACCATTGAGCATATTGAATTATATTCATTTCAAATGATAGCTTTGAAATAATGGTTTTTAAGGGAATATTATATGCATGCACACTCCCAGTGAGCTCTTGCTTAATATATTTTAAAACAACAATAATTTTTATCTCAGACTTAGAAATGTCAAATTCCTAAAGAAAAGAAATTTTTAATAGCTCATAGTTTACAATAGCTTGTTTATGATCAAAATTTATATATAATTTATGTCCATGATAAAATAGGGTATTATTAAAATAATTTGCCTTCTAATTAGTAAAAGGTATGCCCCACACCCACCAAATGAGTTCACACTTGTGAACATGTTCAGCTATATTCACACACCTTGATACTTAGGAAGATGAAGTGTCATTTCATAGTAAACTATAGGTAAAAGGGGTGGTTACAGTGGACCTTATGGTATCACTCCTCTAGTTCCTCTTGAACCATGTGGTGGAAGTCCACAAATTCTTATTGAGTTCCCCCTTGATCCTCTTACACCTCTAGTAGAAACACCATCGGTACTACCTCCCATGCCTCCTATAGCAAAAGGAGAATCTAAAATATTGGGTGTTAAGGGAGGTTGATTAGTTAGAGTTGGGACTATAGTTTTCCACTACTTATATTCAATCCACTTTTAATTCCAAGGAATCACATGTCTTAAATTCAATAGTGGTAAATTTATTTGGCCTTGCCATAAAATGCCACTTTAAACTTGTACTCCTAGAGTTTCATCTATACAATCAACTTCAGACTCAGATTTAAACTCCACACTATTAGTATTCCAATTTAATATAATAATTATAAAAAACTTAGATTTATGAAGATGCATTATGGTGGGGGAATGGGCCTATTTGGATTTACTTATGTTATCAACAATGCTTATCCTATGTCTTCCACATGTACCTGTGTTAGTGAAGGGTGGATATCCATGGCTGAGTATTCACTATGCCTTTCTATCTTCCTATGAATTCTCACAACACTTCTAGTGTCCTCCAATATTCCCTTAGGATAATTTACTTTCATGTCCTTACACATGGCCTCATCATAATTACACTTCTATATCTCTAACTTACTTCCATGTTGAACTATGTATACCTCTAAATTTCCCCACTAGTTGCACTAATCATTCACAAGAGAGTTTTAGCCATCCATGTAGAAGTTCTCAAGTCCATAGTCAACCATAAATTTATTAATTTCTAAGGGAAACTATCTTAGATACATTTTTAAATGTTCCCTCTATAAATTTAACTATGCTTCCTCTAAATAATAATATGTAGATAGAACATAATATAATATGTAGCTATTTGGTGAACCTTTCCACTAGACATCCACCACATGTTTCCAAGCAATTTTAAACTTTGCCAAGACTATTTGGCATTCTTCTAACCAGGGAGATTTTTGTCCATAATTTCTCAAGTTTTCCTATGTGTATTTTGAAATTTAAGCATAAAAATGGATGGGTATTGATACAAAGAAGGTTTCATATAAAGATTCATATATATGCTACTCTACCCATTGTCATGTAGAAACTCCTCACTCAATATATTGAAGTGAATATTTTTATTCTAATGTGTCAATCTACTGTTTGAAATTTTCCAAAGAGATCAAATTGAAAATATTTTTACCATCATGATAATAATTACAATGGGTCTCAAAAATAGAGCCAAAATTTTGGGGTCTTTATCCTTAGTTTTTATTGAATAAATACTAGTCATGCACCTAAAATAAATTAATAAACCAAATTTATAGCATGCCAAACTATCACATAATTAGTGACCTCATGTGCTCACCTAAATCAGATAGCTAAGACTAGTTCCTATTGAATTTACCACATAGTGTTGATAAACCTAACTATCTAAAATAGGTGTTTGGGTTAGTGTATTATCATCATTACTACAAATATAATTTTAGATTTAAAAATTTTATTCATTCCACACATTCCACATTCTTCTAATTAATACCATAGAAATATATTAACATATTATAATTCATAGATAAAAGTAGTGATTCTATTCATTTCATTTGAATAATATTATAAAGATATTTCAATAGTATTTCCTCTAGTATTCTCTCTCTATCTATCTACACATCCACCACTTTCTAAACAAATCTAAGGGGTATTTTTACATAATCCAACCCCTCTCTCTACCTATCTACTATTAGTGTTTGAAATGGATTGTGTGTCTTCCCATTGTGATATACCATCAAGAGTAGGATCCATATGTTCAATCCTTTGGGTAGAGATGTAATAAATTATAATGCGATGCTCATCAACATCAATAGTTTTTGAAAAGGGAGATCCTTGGTCATTTTAAAGGAATAACCATGCACTTAATGTAATTATTAAAGATGTTATAATTATTATTGAAACATAATTCAACATTGTTATCATAGCACCAAGTCCTACCTAAGAGAGCAGGAAAGTCATCAACTTTAACAAGTTTGATCACTTCAAAATCACCCTTAAATGTGACATCCAATATCTTAACTGTGTCATATTTAATAATGATTATAGGTAATGTGAGATTATTATTGGAAATGGATAAAACATGTGGGGAAGGTTGAAAATTGGGGATCCCCATATTTTTTTAGGCATCCTTTGTTATAACATTAATCTTTGTGCCTATGTCCACCAATAAATCATAGATTATCCAACCATAAATGGATGCATTCATAAAGACCTATTTGTCACATTCTAGATTTTATTGGACATGTGTCTATTTTATATGTGAATGGTTCAAACTATGATCCTTAGAAGACATTATCATTTATTATTATAACCAATTATTTAGGAGGGGATGATGTCTTCACTAAGGAATAGCTTACAAAACTCATAAAATTCATCATTACTTGACTCCATGGGTACCATAAACTTTTACATCTCAATACACATGGTAGCATCCTTTTATTTCAAGAAATTGATTTATACTTTAAAGTCTTTTACCAAGTCCATTATTTCATGCAATACCCCTTTTTGATGTTGGACATATAGATAGTGTTGTGCATGAGGTTATTCATGTTGAACCTTTTCATCATGTGTATTTGAAACAATATGTTAAGAATGAGTGCCACTCTGAGTAGTGATATTAACCTTGGGTCTAATTGGTAGAGTGGTAGGGTGTGGTTTCCAATGAGTATCTAGAGTTTTTACATGTATCATTCTAGCACCTTTCTTATTTTTTGTTTGGTAATAATAACATACAAGTCTGGGCATTCTGCTAGTCGATGTTAATTTTTATAAAAGTCACAAATAGGGTAAACCATGAAATCACACTAGTAGTGGTCTAGATATCCAAACTTATAACATGTCTTGGGTGGAAAGTAACCACCTCCTTATCCATTATAACACCCTTGAACTTTGAAATATTGACTCCCATTAGTTTCATGTTTGTTAGCTATAAAATCTTAGTATCTCATGTTCATGATTCATGAATCTCATTAATGATCCAAAAATCATTAGTATCATGGGTATATGCATTACATATCTTAAAATATAATGACACTTTGTCTTATGTGGCACCTTGAATTAAAGGATAAATTTATACATCATGGTATTCCTTGTATATATCATGGGATTATTTTAACACAACACAAGCATTCCTTTTTGGATAATTATTCTTGTTATAACCCTTTATTCCATAGTAAACACACCACAGTCCACTATGGGTGTCATGAGTGTTGTTGTCCATAAGCTTCTCCAGTTGAGAATTCATAACAATAATATAGGCCTCCATAAAGGGGTTGCTTCTCATGTCTATACTTCTCACAACTTCAATGCAGAGGATAGATTCCATTGACTCACATGGATCAATAAAGGTAGTGTGTGATAAGGCTCATCAAAAATGAAGTAATATCTCCCTAAAAACCATTGATCATGCTATGTTATATTGGTTTCAAATGATATATTTTAAAGAAGGGTTTTTAAGGGAACATTATATGCATGCACACTCTTAGTGACCTCTTGATTAATATATTTTAAAGAAACAATACTTTGTTTGTCAAACTTAGGAATATCAAATTTTTAAAGAAAAGTGATTTTTAATAGCTAATAGTTTTCAATAACTTGTTTATGGTCAAAATATCTATACCATTTATGCACATGATCTAATAGGGTATTGTTAAAATGAGTTTTCTTTTGATTATTAAAATTTATGCCCCACACCCACTAAATGATTTCACAATTGTGAACATGTTTAGTTACATTCTCAACACTTTGATACTTAGTAAGATGAAGTGTCATTTAATAGTAAACTATAAGTAAATTGGGTGATTATAGTGGATCTTATGGTGGCACTCCTATAGTTCCTATTGAACCATGTGGTGAAGGTCCACCAATTCCTCCTGAGATACCTCCCAATCCTCTTACACCTCTAGTAGAAACACCACTAGTACTGCCTCCCATGTCTCCTATAATAATAGGATCACCTAAAACATTGGGTGCTAAGGGAGGTTGATTAGTTAATGTTGGGAATATAATTTTCCCATTACTTATATTTAGTCCACCTGGAATTCTAAGGTTAGTCATATGACTTAACTATACTAATGGTAAATTTAGTTGGCCATGCCATAAAATTTCATTTTAAACTTGTACTCCTAGATTTTCTTCTTAAAACTTAGATTTAGACTCCACACTATTAGTATCCCAATTTATTATAATAATTTTTTTAAACTCAGATTCATGAGCATGAATTATGGTGGGGGAATGGGCCTATTTGGATTCAGTTCTATTATCATCAATACTTTTCTTATGTCTTCCACATGTACCTATGCCAATGAAGGGTGTAGATCTATGGTTAAGGAGAACTCACTATGCCTTTCTAATTTCTTGTGGATTTTACTAATACTTCTCGTATCCTCCAATTTTTATTTAGCATCATTACCTCTCATGGCCTTATTCCTAGCCTCATCATACTTACACTTTTGTAGTTCTTTCTGACTTACTTCCATATTAAACTATAAATCATATACCAATGTATACCTCTAAATTTCCCCACTAGTCATGTTAATCATGTAAAAGATAATTTTATCTATCCATGTGTAAGTTCTCAAGTCCATATTGAACCATAAATTTATTAATTTCTAAGGTAAATTATCTTAGATAACATTTGTGAAGTCCCTCAAGAAATTGAATTGTACTTTCTCTGAACAAGAATATGTAGAAACAACATATTCTAATATGTATCTATTTAGTGTTCATTTCAAATAGACTTCCACAAAATGTTTCTAAGTAATTTTCACATTTTCTAAGGTTATCTAAAATTATTATAACCAAGGATATTTTTATCCATAATTCCTTGTGTGGTCTTGTGTATATGTTGAAAGCTAATCATACAAATGTATGGGTATTTATATAAATAAGGTTTAATATAAAAATTCATATAGATTATACTATACCCATTTTAATTTAGAAACTTCTCATCCAATATATTGAAGTGTAAATTTTTCTTCTACTATGTCAATCCAATGTTTGACATTTTCCAAAGAGATCCAATTGAACATCATCTTACCATCATGCTAATAATTGCAATGGGTCCCAAAAATAAAACCAAAATGTTGGGGTATTTATCCTTATTTTTTATTTAATAAATACTATTTGTGAACTTAAAATAAATAAATAAACCAATGATATAGTGTTAATATATCACACAACTAGTGACCTCATGTACTCACTTGAAACACGTAGCCAAGACTAGATCTGGTCAATTATATTGCATAATGGTGGATAAACCTAAGTGTATACAATAGGTATTTGGGTTAGCTATATTATTATCAATTATACAAACATAATTTTATATTTAAACATTTCATTTAATCTATACATTCCACATTCTTATAATTAATACCATAGAAATAGATTAATACATTAGAATTTATAGATAAAAGTAGCGATTCCATCCATTTCATTTGAAGAAGATTACAAAGATATTTCAATAGTATTTACTCTTGTATTATTTATCTATATATCTACACATAAATGAATTTCTAAAAAAATCTAAGGCTCATTTATACATTATCTAACCCTCTCAAGTTACATCATTAATATAATAGAGATGACTGGCCAATGACTATTTTAGAGAAAGAAGTCGCGGTGAGCCATTATAATAAAATCCTTTTAACTTGGGCCTAAAAAACACTGTTTAATATATATATATATATATATATATATATATATATATATATATATATATATATATATATATGATAGATATTCATGTTCATGATCCTAATATTTCATGAACTTATGCTATATTTACAATTGGTTAGTCTCATCTGAAGCTTCTACGAGTTGCTTCATAAGTGTCTCTACTTCTTACATCATTGTCCAAGTCTTATGATTTTTTTTGAGTCTTGAATTTTTAATTTATCCCTATTTTTATCTTTATCTCCCATCAATATTTATTCCATGATAAGGTCCTCTATGCCTCTCTTTCATGCCTCTCTTATGTACCTTTCTCTTATATGCCAAGGTCATCTACATTATTCTCTTACCCTTTCTCTTCTGTGTTATGGCTCTAAAACCCTTAGAATACACAAATAAAAAATTTGGTGTCCAACAAATAAAAAATTTGGTGTCCAACAAATATAAACCAAAGTAAGTGAAAATATGAAAATGTTTTTGTGAGGAAGGCATGGTCCTATCTGAAGTCTTATGTTGAAAATCATAGAATAAAAAGTAAGTGAAAACTGGTGTATGTAATAAATGATGTTCATGAGGATGGTCAAGTCCTATCTGTGGTCTTATGATGAAACTCATGAATTAAAATAAATTAATATAGACCAAAGGACCCATGGTAATAACTATATATACTAACAGTAATATAAAGCTACATATTGGATATTTTGAGGAAACTTGTACTATTTTTTAGTATTTATAGTATGAGATTAAATATTTAAGAAAAATATTTCTTTAAAAATTGAGTAGTAGTGGATTTTTTAAAAATACGACCTTCATTAGTCTAAAATATATACATACTAGGACCAAGGACATATTTTACAAGGTAAGGACCCCACCATTTTTTTGGCATACTTACTGTTGGCTACCCAAGTTATACCCTATTGATGAAGAGTGTTTAGTTCTAATTCAAACTTGGACTAACATTGGATTGGTCTACATGTTGGTGGTGACCTATAGATTATGGGGCTATCTCCCCTGGTGCATCAATTATGGATAAATTACTAAAACCTAATATTGTTGGGGTGAAAATAGAAAGAAGTTACATAAAACAAATCTACTCTAAGGGATGGTTATGTAGATATATTGTTTATCCACTCAAATTAAACTCCTAACAACACTAATGAACTAGGAATGAACTAAATCATTATCTCCAAAGATCTTAATAAAAATAAATTCATATGAAGGTCTTGATGAGTGATTATAACTTAGAGGTGAAGGATGAGAGGCCTATCTTAAGGTAGTTTCAACCAAATTATACTCCAAATATGATCACCAAACTTTGACACTTCAAACAACCTACATAATATAATTAATCAACATATAGGTGTGATAATTACATGTTAAGGGAATATTTATACCACTTATACACATCTTAAAAAGCATAAACACACTATAATCCAATAATGGAGTAGCTACAACATTTTATTCATTAGTTCAAGAGGTATATCAAGTAAAAAAATTGGTAGAGTTTACTAATACCTAGGTGAGGGATGTTTCACATGCCAAAAATTATCTTACACACACACACACACACACACACACACACACACACACACACACACACACACACACACACACACACACACACACACACACACACACACACACACACACACACACACATATATATATATATATAATTGAGAGAGATGAGAGAGAAGGAAACAAGAGCCCCTAAACTAGAAAATGAAACATTGATTTAGTCCTTCAAAATCAAATGCACTATCTCATGATTAATTTTTATTTCACCCCTGGAAATTGCATAGAGGTTCATGTGAGACATATTTGATAATTTTAATGAGTCTCAAGAATTTATTATACCTGATTGGTGGAGTTTGACCAACAATAATACCTAAATCCCTACTCAAGAACCTATATACTAGGTCATGTGTCTTCATTGCAGAATTGGTCCTTCCCCTTGGAAGTAGGACTTTAATTACTCCTTTATTATTCATTAACAACTTATTATATTACATTTATCAACTCCTTCCATGATCCATAGGCTATTAGAATCCTTCAAGTGCAAGTTTGACTCCTTCAACACATTAGGCAATGGAAGGAGAGAAAATCTTTTTGGAGTCTTTAAAACCTTTTATAACTTTTAAAACTTCTTAAAATCAGCTCTGAATTATTCTCTATTCATATTTGGCATGTAAAATTTATATTACCCTTGGAAAAGTTTATATGAATCATTTATATAATGTTTTAGTTCTTATGCTCCTTAAAAAGCTCATTTTCAATAGAACATAAAAGGAAAAAGTGGATATTTTCTTCCAATATTGAAAATTTATTAATGTATTGTCTATAAATAGAATATAAGACCTATAACAAGTCCATTAGATCCATAAATCACTAAAAAAGGCTTGATTTTGTTCACATACCTTGCATTCCTTCACAATTCCTTATAACCCTTTTTATAGTTAAAGCTCCTTGCCTGGGAGAAAATGGAAGAGAGTATGGAAAAATAAGAGTAGTTTTAGATATAATCTATCCCCTTATATATCCAAAAAAAATTTAGTGGCCTAATTATGAGTGTAATTGTCTTTATAGTAGATTATTTTAGTCAAATTAGGCCCAATTAGCCCTCTTAAACCTATAAACTAAAAATATTGATCCTAAGACCCCACACATGTGTGAAACTTAAAAAAAACACTTTATTCACATTAATTATGATATAAACATGCTTCATGTCTAAATTGGTGATCTAAAACATTGTGAAAATATATAAATCTTGAAATGGTCATTAGAAAGCTTACCTTTTTGATGCATTTTCAGATTGGCTTGAAATATTTGAATGGTTTTGGAACTTATTTGCAAGTTTTTATAAATTTTGGAGTCTGGATAGGTGAAATAAGTCTTGAAACACCTCTAATATTGATTGGAATCAACTCATGCTCTCCAAAACTCTATTTTAGGCCAAAAACCTTGAAAAAGTATAGTTTTGTATAAATATGTACAAGTAAAGGTACATCCGAATTGAATGTGCACATCCTTAGAAATTTTACAAAAACCTATGTTAGGTTTTAGGGCCAAGTTATGGCATTTTATGTTTTTTTAGGTCCATCTCTGTAAATTGGTCACTTCTAGGGTTTAAGAGAGGTTTAAGACCTATTTGGGGTCTTAATGATTTTTTCATAAAAATGGGATGTCAAAATGACCTCCTTCTACTTGGAAAGACTTCTTAGTATACCCATTAAAATATTAAAAAATTCTTAGAATCCCATGAAAAGTGTGGACAATGGTACGAGCATCCGAAGTTGCTATTTAGGTGGTTATTTTAACTTTCCTTGATGTGAGGTGTCAAAAATAAGTCTTGGGTCTTGAAAATTTTTCCCAATGATAGGAATAGATCATAAACCTTAAAATCAATCCCTTCCATTGTTATAAATTATGTTCAAGTGTTCAACATTCCTTTATATGCATTTTGGGCACTAGTTAGGGTGTTTGGGGTTTAAGATTGCTTTATCTTTACAAACCCTCAAGGGAACTTAGACTAAGAAATGAAGTGTACATGATTCTACTATCTAGATTTGATGTTTTAATGTTCCAAGGAATCCCTTTTTTGGGAAACCTAACCATAATTTCATCACAATAAACAAAATTACTATGCTGATATTATTTGATGAAATCATAAAATCAATAATGAACATAGGGGCATAGTAGTACTACCTAGACTACACTATATTAATAATAGAGGGAGTACTTGTATCTCCTATGAGACTACCAATTTTTGTATTAGATAAATTTGGTAAGAAAATTAATGGATATATCACTATTTGAAATCTCAAGAAGTATGCATCATGGTCCCACATATCCTACAAAGTTGGTAAAAGTGTTTTCAAAGTATATAAAGTTATTCATGAAACTGTAGCACATAGATCATCCTTTAGTTTGGATGATCATTTATTTCACCATTAGGATAAATAGTGTAATGTGAACTCACACATTAAATAATTAAGAGGGAAATTTTAAATTGTCTATAATTTCAATAATCACTCTCATGATTTGATCTTTGTCAATGTATAAGATGATGAAGATGTGAGGAAAAATATGCAAATTGTTAGCATTATCTTTGTACCTCTCAAATCATAATAGCCTAAGGAATTATATGAAACTCTAGATACATATTAGGTTCAATATGAATCTCCAGGGATATATTATCACTTAATAATAATATTTCTTACCTCCAGTTATGTTGTCTAAGAGGATTTTTCCTATAGGTGAGGTAACACATTAAACTATTATTTCTCTCCAATCTCCTTATTTCATTAAATTTTTGGATAGTTATTCTTAGGATACTATTGTAAATTAGATATGAAACCTTTGAGGAGATTAAAATATCACCTCATCCAAGTGGTATAATGGAATCACCTCTAGGCTTGTGGGTAGCCTAAGGAATGAGGTGAGTCTCTCGATAGGGCTAGTTCCCTTGATGTACCACGTAGGATTATGACTACTACTAAATTTATGAGGTGAAAAGGAAGAGATATAAAATAAATAAAAATAACTTAAGGGATGTGATACAAAAAAATATATTTATGACATCCAACCATATGCATATTACACTTGAAATCAAAGGACAAACTAAACATACACTCTCCAATCTATGTCTTCTTGCATCAATGTTACATTATGGGGTTATGGATGAATGTGAAAAAATATGAGGACTATAAATGAGAATTTGAATGGAAATAATTAAGATATTAACTCACTTAAACTTTGAAATTTCTTGGAACACATCACATGCCTTGCAAGAAGAATCTACAAATAAGTGAGAGAATGTGATAACTTGCTAAGGAATCCATAGTCTTCACTAAGCAAATTCAACATTAAAGTAAATCACACTATGAAAAGTTATGTAATAGGTAAAAATTATTAATTTTATTGATAAAAAGGTATACAAATGAGTATGGATTAATCATACTTAGGTGGAGTATCCTCTACCGTGGCCACAATGGCTAGTTCTTATCGAACTTGAGAGAGAGAGAGAAGAATATATAAGTCCAAGGGTCAAAAGGAAACTTTAAAAACTAATAAAATCAGTTATAAATGAATTATTATAAGGTAATGGTCAAACCATGAAACATCAAGAGATCCAAGTTTTAATCCAAGTCACAAACTTCATGAAAAATGGTAAGAAACTCCTCATTCTAGCTTAGAAAAACTGCCTACATGATTAGTCCTATTTGAACACCTTATAGCTAATTAGGATTAGGTAAAATGATTTTAAATAATATCAATTTTCTCAAAAATTCCTCTCCATGAATTATTTGTAGGATGAGTCCTTTGTAATCATCTAAGAAGGAGCAATCATCATCTGTTGTCTAGAAAATTGCTCTTTCATGCACCTTACCCATTTGTCCTCTAAATTTTCTTTAGTTTCCCATTAAAATTAGTGTGATTGAGTTAATTAAAATATAAAATACCCTAAATGTCCATATAATAATCATGGATGACTTAAAGTGAGCTCATTTGAAGTTTTCCATTCTTGACTAGCTGAGTTAAATCACCTGGTTGGGCCACCCAAAAGTTGTTTCAAGGAATTAAATTAATACTAGGAGTTACTAAAAGTCTCAAATATTATATCCAAACTTTTTTTCATCTCTTGAATCCTTATAGAACCAATAAAACACACAAAATAGTGAGAAAACCCCTATTTATACCATGTTTGTATAGTTTCATACAAATAGTTTTCATGTGAAATATATTTAGGGGGTAATTTTAAACTTAAAATAGTTTTCATGGTCAAAATATTCCATTTTATTACATATCCAACTCCATTTTCTCAAACTCGTCCTAGCTAAGGGTTTGTAAGGGTTTTAGAGAATTTTTAACCCTTAAGCTTGTTTCAAAAAAACTTGATGTTGGAGTTTTAGAATAATTATAAAAAATAGTTTTTTTATGACCTTATTAAACTCCTATAATATTCTATATCCTCCATAAAAATCATAATGAGAGGTGTGAGCATTCAAAGTTTTCCTATTGATCTTGCTTCCCTCTTTTTTGCATGTTTGAGTGGGGTTTGGGATAAATAATGACCTATTTAACCTCTTTGATATCTAAAAGATTTAAAACATATATATTAGCCTCAAAAACATACTCCATAATGTTTAAATGTGTATCTCATGCCATAAATGTGATTGGATCTTCATTTGGCCACTAGGTCTAGACCTTGCCTATTAGGTTTGAGTTGGTTAGGACCTAAAATGGTTCCTCATAGATTCCCATAAAATTTTATATGATTTAAAACGTTTTATATGGTCCCAAAAACATATTCCAATGGATTGGTAAGCCCCACTTAGATCCAAAAATGAATATGACCTTGTGTTTGACCTCAAGGCATACCTTTACCTTAATAGGTCTACCTATAAGCTTAGGAACATGGAGAAATCTATTGTGTTTCACTTCCACCTACTTGGTTTCCTATGTTTTTATGGATGTGAATGGACTTTAAAAACCATCCTTAAGTGTCCAAACAACTCCTTACTCATCCATTTACCACCCTTCTCCAAAACTTTTGGGTTCTTGTATGAGGAAAGTACCCCCTATCTGAGATAAAATAGGGGGTATTTACCCTATTATATAAATAAAAAAAAGTATTGGAAGACTTTATTAAAGTAATTATGATCTCCCCTATAAAAATTCAACCCTTGGCTAAGTCATTTGACATCTCAAAACATTATAAGCTCAAGACATATTTTTAAGTGAAGGATTGTGTGCAAGACATTCAAGAGTGGACTATGTATAATCTAATTTGGAGTTCTCATACCATTTTTTACATGGTATAAATATATATAATTTTATTAATAATCATTATTTATATGTTACATAACCACTAATTACTCCAAACTATCCTCTTTCTTCCTTATAACCTTACAAATGGTAGGGTTTAATGAAAAGTTGACTATGTTTACTTCAAACTTCATACCTGTAAGTGTTATTTGTTTGATTAAGTTTTAAAAACAATGCTTAAAAACTCTATATATCACACTTAGTTTATATCAAACTTTATTTTATCTATTTGTTTCATCTCATGCCTTCGAAGCATCTAGACATATCTTCTTTAGATTACTTCCTATGACAATTAACCTAGCTATAGGTGTATGCAGGGGTTCTAGAAGCTTGTATATGGTGTTAAAGACTCCTATTAAAAAATACTTGAGGATATAAAATGTGTCAAATTCAAAATTCAATTTTTAATTTCTTAAATCACCATTTGATGTATCTAATTTAGGGTCACTGGGCAGACTAAGACCATTCTACCTAAGTCAAAATAGTCAACTATAGGTCAAATTCTTGTAGGTGTATTTAGATAGTTGAATATAGAAAGAAACATTAAATAATTACTTGATCCTTTCAAGGTAATTTTAAAATTTTAAAAACCATTACACATTAGGCTTTCACCCTTATAACATCATGAAGACCATGCTCCTTACCCATTGCCTATTGACTGAGATAATATGTTGATTGTACTTTTGCCTTGAAGGGGTCACTTGTAGGTGCATTTGAACCTTGGAGATGATGTTTCAAGATCCCAAATGAATCACTATGTTCATTAAATAATTATTTAAACTTATTCATCTCATTTAAACAATGCTAACACAAGAGATATTCCCTCTCATATTCTCTGCCAACACAGTCAGAAAGAGCCAACTGAATGTTGAGGTCATGTGGGTGTATTTAAGGCTTACAAAATATCTACCAAAATAATGTTGATGAGATTAATACCATTTTATCTAATTAAATCCATTTAAACATTATAGACATGAAAATATGTTCATTGATGTTCCTTTGTGTTAAAAATCCATTCACCGCTACAAACTTGTAGATGGTAATGGGATACTTTAGTGTGTTTAAGGGCATGTTTAAGGTCTTTCATTTCTATATTCATCTCATTTTTTGATCCTCATACTTGGAATATTCATTACCCATGATAAATGTTATAATATTTAACAATTTATGAGCTTCAAAAGTGACTACAACTATGATATAGGATATGAAAAAAACTTCCTAGGCCTCTATTTTTGCATTCTAGGGAAAAAGGCTTGAAATCTTAGTTTACATTCTTGGAGTGGTTCTTAACTTGCATTTACCAAATTTTAATTTAAAATGGTAACCTCATGTGTATTAATTTAATTAATTCTCCAACACATTCTTAAGCATTAGAAAGTGACCTTTTGACTTCTTTTAAGACCACCTATAGGTGGTTATCTTGGTATGCAGGCAACAAAGTGAAATTAGGCAGTGATCATAAATTTTGTCCTTTATGAGTTGAAAACTTGTAAATACACTTAAATTACATTAAAATCATTCTTTCATGCTTCAAATAATATATTAAATCCATGCCAAGGCTCCCATTATAGTCATGACATTAGTAATGAAGGTTGTAGGTACATATTGGGTTACATATGGGCAATGAGGATGAATTTGTATGTTCCAATGGTGTTTGGACTTCCTCAAAAAAACTTAAATGTATTAAATAATCTTTAAAAACATTATCATATCTCAACACTCATTTTCAACATGACTATTTATATGAGGGCATCTATAGATGGCTATCCAAAGGGGTAGATTGTATGCAAGTATTATTTATGACTGCACTCATGGAGAAAGTTTACTTTAAAGGTGATATGAAAGGATAGGAGATAATATTACCACATTGGAGACATGAGTAATTACATTATCACAACCCCTAAAACTCCTATCAAAGCATTAAAATCCTAGACATGGTGAAAAAATGTTTGTAACTAGCATGGTGCATCTTCTTGTAAATTGAGATGATTAGTATATCAAAACCTCATGAAACATGAAACCAAGTGTGGGTAACATTGGATAATTAATTTTAAATTATTTTGAAGTAATATTAGTAGCTATATTTTATGTATTTTCCTAAACAAGACCAAAACCTAGAGGGTACATAGATTGATAGGTAGATTTACACTGTCAACTTCATGAGGATGGTTCATGAAGTAAATGCCACCATTGTTCAAAATATTTATATTTGAATTAATTTATATGATTATAAAACAACCTCCCAAAGACATTTAAGGTGAAAAATTATGAGCTTTATGTACCAAGTACAAACCTGAAGGTCATTTCTACTTGCCAAGAAAAGTGAAAAGATAGAAAAATGGTTTTGAGAAACAAATGGAACTTATAGATAAATTAAAGTGTGTATATGAGGGTGTGGGAGATTAATAGTCACATTTTAACCTTTTTTTATTGGCACACTTCCTAAGGAGGTTGTATAAGTGCCATTTTCTCCTTTTTTGCTAAGAAAACTACCTTTTCTCTAAAAGACCTAATATATTTTTAGTATTTTCCGTTATATAAGACTTAAAATTACATATGTGGCATGAAATCATGATTTTACGCCTTCAAATTTCTCAATAAACTCGTATAAAGTATTAAATGCACTATTTTGACCCCTCAAATGACCCAAAAAATGATATAAGGACATAAAAACTAATTAACCAAAGATAATATAACATTATTTTACATCAATTAACATATAAAACACCTCATTACAATATATTATACCCACTTTTAGACCTAAAAAGTCAAGTATTTACTTAACTAAAAAGTCAAATTTGGTCAACAAATTGGTGACTTATAGGGGTAATATGCCTACTATAATAACTAAACTAGTAGCCTTATTAGTCCATTGGTATTATGGAGTAATATAATAATTGAGAAAAAAATAAAACCTTTAACCATTGACCACAAACCTTTGATCAATATAAGACACTAAAGACTAACCCCAACCACACAAAGCAAAGACACACACATGTGTGCTCAAAGCACTTAAGGGAAGTAGAGAACAAACTACTATGTACAACTAAAAATGATCACACCTCCCTTGCAATAAAAGTGAAATATTAAGACTCTTCTTGCTTTATGACATGGAGGATTGAATGAGGCATGTGGCCTTTTAAACTCTAGTAGTGATGCCTCCAACTCTTTCACAATGTTTGCCAACTTCATTGGCATGATATTCAATGGGAACCAAGTAGGTCCAAATAAATTTACCAAGTAAATTAACTCCTATTTCATCCAAATATACTTAAATTTTTCATAATATCCTTCAATTATGACCTCTAATGATGATTCAACAAGGCATACCTTTTTGTCTTTCATATTTCTTTCAACAAGATTGGGATTCCTCTCAGTTTCAAGTTCTTCTAGATCATTAAGTAGCTTTGAAAATTCTTCCTAATATTGGTCATTGTCCTCTAAGGAATATTCTTTATTCACCTTTTCATACACTTGGCCTTTAACTTGATAAAGCTCTTCAAGATCTTAAAAGAGATCCATTTTCAACTGCCATTCATCCTTGTCCTCTTCTCCATATAATACCATTACCTCTTCATTCTTAAAAATGTCATCCACAACCTCATCATCAAATATTGAGTCTTCTTCATGTATCTCTTTCTTCAAATCTTGGGTACATTCCTCATGGATACACATCCCATCAAATATTGAGGCAATATCTTTTAAATTATCCTTTTGTTTACCAAGGGGTGTCCCTATGGTGATCTCTTCCTCATAATCACTCATGAAGTCTTCTTTATCAGCCATGAATTGAGCATGTTCCTCTTCATTTTCCTCTCTCAAGATAGGTTCTTAAACACAAGGAAAACATTCTTCATCATCAAATAAATAAAGAGATTCAACACAAGAACTTAAATTATCTTCATCACTTAAGACCTCTTGAGGGCTTTCAAATTGAACTTCAACTGTCATAATTTGATCTCTTTTTTCAAGGGCTATAAGATCTTCAACCTCCTTCATGGTGATGCCAAGACTAGGCATCTTGAAATCATGTGACTTAGCCCAATGAGGTTGCCAAGGAGATATGTTTTCTTTAAGAAAGAGTTCTCTTTCCTTATCAACTAGTTGATCCTCTTTATGTTCCCATACTATAGGTCTATCAATTCAAAGGGTGATGGGCTGAGTACAAGATGAACTAGTTGGTGGAGTTGGCATATATAACTCCAAATAATATTGAGAATTCAAGGTAGCAGGCTCTTGAGAGAGGGGATTTGGGATTTGTTTATGCATAGGATATTATTTTTGGTCTAAATCTTCCATCACACCTTGACTTAGTATATTCATTTTTGTCTCTATATCTTCTATTTGTTTGAATAAGTTCTCTTGGAAAAGTCTTTCTTGAAGCTCATAGGAGTCATCATGAGGATAAGGAGTGCATGAGGGCTACCATGAAACAAAATAAGATTCTTGAGGAATGGTGGGAGGTACTTGTAAAGGATCAAATCTATCCTCCACTTCACACTCTTGGACAATGTTTCTATCGTATTTCTTTCCCCATGACTCTACTATCTTGCTCTACCTTAGGATATTATGATTAGATGTCTTCTCAATTTCACACTCTTGGTCAAGACTTTTCGCCTCCTTTCCCCATAATTTCACTATCTTACTCCAAATTGGGATGCTAGGATTATTAATCTCTTTTTGAAGTGGTAGGGATGAAATGTGAGAGGGAAATGAGGGTTTGAAATCATCTTCCTTTTCTACCAACATGGACTATTTAATATACATGTTATCCAACTCAATTTTCCTATCAATATTTTCCTCAAACACAAGATTTCTCTTTGCGACTCTCTCCTTCAAAAGATTGGGAAAAGGATGACTTTGTTAGGCTTGATTTGGATCATAAGTAGGGGTCATGTATGACTAATAATAAACTTGAAAATGTGAATATTAATTTTTATATAGTTGGTAAGTCTTCCTCTCATGAATTTTTAGTTTATCTTCTAAATATGCAATCAAACCACTCACATCTCATTTGTAAGCCTTTTCCAATTTGTTATTTTAATAGGTGCCCACTCTCTTTTGACTAACTCTAAATAATATCTCACTTGATATATGGAATTATTAGTAACCCCTTGACCACATCCCCTTAGAGTATGAAGCTCTAGCATATACTTCTCATACCCCAAATGAGTTTTCTTGAAGGTGGAAATGGATTGAGTTGAGAGGTGACTAGGTTGACTAGGAATAAGACATTGAGAAGGATAACTATAGGACTGATAAGGGTCATGAAAAAGCTAATAATGGCCATGTGGTATTTTATATGGATCAAACAAGACTGGTAAGTATCACACCAAGGTTGATTAAGAACTTGTTCCCATTGGTAGGGAAATCCTTAAGCTTGGAAGGTCTCACCAATTTGTGTAAAATTGAACCCAACACCAAAACTAGTCATGAATCTTCATTAAAATAAAGAACACATATAAAAAATTTTACTAAAAATATTCGAAGTATCACCTAGGATGCTTGACTAGATGATATAGCTTTAGATTCACCATTGATGTTTGAATAGATGCCTCCAAAGGCTGATGTGTTGAAAGACAACACAAAAAATCCTCTAACTCTTAGAACAAGAGTCCTAATGGGCATGAAAAAAAAAATTCACTTAGATATGCAACTTTTTATGAGATTAAAATCTCTCCTCGTCTAAGTGGCACAATGGAAACACCTCTAGGCTTGTGGGTAGCCTAAGGAATGAGGTGAGTCTCTAGATAGGGCTAGCTCCCTTGATGTACCACTTAGGATTGCAACTACCACTAACCTTAGAGGGTGAAAATGGAAAGAGATAAATTAAATAAAAATAACCTAAATGAGGTGATACACCAAATACATTGATGACATCTAACCATATTCATATTACACTTGAAATCAAAGGACAAACTAAACATACACTCTCTAATTTATGTTTTCTTGCATCAATGTTACATCATGGGGTTATGTATAAATGTGAAAAACTAGGAGGACTAAATAAGAGGCCTTAAATGGAACTAATGAATATAATAACTCACTTAAACATTGAAATTTCTTGGAACATGTCACATGCCCTACAAGAACAAGCTACAAATAGCTGAGAGAGTGTGACAACTTACTAAGGAATCCATAGTCTTCACTAAGAAAATTCAACATTAAAGTAAAGAAAACTATGAAAAGTCATGGAAGAGGTAAAAATTAGTAATTTTATGAATCAAAAGGTATAAAAATTAGTAAGAATTTTCCATACTCAGGTAGAGCATCTTTTATAATGGCCAAAATGGGTAGTTCTTATAGAACTTGAGAGAGAGAGAAGAAAAGATAAGTACAAGAGTCAAAAGGAAACGTTTTAAGATGATAAAATAATTTATATATTCATAAGAAGAATTTATAGGTCTAACCATGCAATATTATGATCTTTAAGTGTCAATCCAAGTCATAAACTTCATGAAAAGTAGTAAGAAAATCCTCATTTTGGCCAAAAAAAATTGTCTACATGATTAGGCCTATTTTAATTCCTTGTAACTAATTAATATCAAGTAAAATGATGGTAAATAAGATTAATTTTATCATTAATTCATCTAAATTCATTGGTTGTAGTCCTATTCCTCTTGATTCACTTGGGAAGGAGCAACCATCATATACTATCCAAAAAACTACTCTTTCATGTACCCTACCCACTTGGCCTCCAAATTGGATTTAGTTTCCCATGAAAATTAATTTAATGGAGTGAATGATAAGTTTAAATACCCTCCATTACACTATAATCATCAGGGACACCTTAAAATGATCTCATTCAAAGTTTTCTGTCTTTTTCATTAGCTTATTTAATATGCCAGATTTGATTGGCTGAGTTGAATCACCTAGTTGGGGAACTTAGAATTTTTTTCAAGGAATTAAATTAATATGAGGAGTTTTAAAAGTATCAATATTATCTCAAAAAAATTTCATCTCTTGAATCTTTATAGAACCTATAAAACACATAAAATAGTGAGAAAAACCTTATTTTACACCATGTTTGTATAGTTCCATACAACTAGCTAGCATGTAAAGTAGTTTGAGGGGGTTATTTTCAACTTAAAATAGGTTTCATGGTCCAAATATGCCATTATATTTCATCTCTAACTCAATTTTCTCAAAGTAATCTTGGCTAAGGTTTTACAAGGGTTTTAGAGTAGTTTTAAACCTTAAGCTTGTTTCATAAAAACTTGACATTGGAGTTTCATACTTATTCCATAAAATGGTTATTTAAGACCTTATTTAACTCATCTAATATTATCTAGCCTCCATGCAAATCATCATGAGAGGTGTGATCATTCAAAGTTGTCCTATTGAGCTTGCTTCCCTATTTTTTCCATGTCTAAGTGAGTTTTTAGCTTAAAATGACATTTTTTCAACCTATGTACTATATATAAGCTTTAAAACATCTATATTATCCTCAAAAACATACTCCATCATGTTTAAATTCATATCTCATGCCATAAATGTGATTGGTTCTTCATTTGGCCACTAAGTCTAGACCTTACCTAGTAGGTCTAAGTTAGTTAAGACCAAAAATGGTTCCTCATGGATTCCCTTACAAGTTTATATTATTTAAAAACTTTTAAATGGTCCCAAAAACATGTTCCAATGGATTTTGAAGCTCCACTTATATCCAAAAATGAATATGAGCTATTGCTTGACCTCAAGGCATACCTTTACCTTAATTGGTCTACCTGCAAGCTTAGGAGAATAGAGCAATATTTTGTGTTTAACCTACCCTTTATTATTTTCCCATATTTTTATGGATGTGACTTAACTTTACAAAACCTCTTTAAGTGTCTAAATATCTCCTTACTCATCCATTTACCATCCTCCTTCCAAATTGATGGGTTCTTGTATGAGGAAAGTACCCCCTATAAAATACAAAGTAGGGGTACTTACCCTATTATCTCAAGAAAAAAAGTTATTTTAAGAATTTATTAAATTAATTATTACCTCCCTTATAAAAATTCAACCCTTGACTAGGTCATTTGACCTCTCAAAACACTAGAAGCTCAAGACAGACTTCTAGGTGAAGGACTATGTGCAAGACATTCAAGAGTGGACTGTGTATGATCCAATTTGGATTTATATTTCCCTTGTTTTCATAATATAAATATATTTAATTTTATTAATAATCATGATTGATATGTTACATCATCAATCATTACTCCAAACTATCCTCCTTATTGCTTATAACTTTACAAATGGTAGGGTTTAGTGAAAAGTTAACTGTGTTTGCTTCAAACTTCATACCTATAGGTGTTATTTGTTTCTTTAAGATTTTAAAAAATTTATTAAAACCTATTTATATACCACTTATTTTATATCAAACTTTCTTGGATATAATTGTTTCATCCCATGCCTTAGAATCATCTAGACATATCTTCTTTAGATTATTGTCTGTGATAATCAACCTAGATGTAGTTGTATTCAGAGGTTCTAGAAGCCTATCCATGGTGTTAAAGACTCCTCTTTAAAAACCTTTGAGATTAAACAATGTTTATAAGTCAACATTAACTTTTAAGTTTCTTAAATCACCATCTAAGGTACCCAATTTAGGGTCACTGGTCAAACTGAGACCATTCTGCTTGAGTCAAAATAGTCAACTATAGGTGTATTCAAATGGTTTGGATCTATAAATAAACCTTAAATAATTACTTTATAATTTAAATGTAATTTTAAAATTTTACAAACCATTCCACATTAGTGTTGTACACTTATATCATCAAGAAGACCTTGCTCCTTACCCACTACTTGTTGACTAAGACAATATGTTGACTGTACTTTTGCCTTGAAGGGGTCACTTGTAGGTGTATTTTAACTTTAGAGATGATGTTTAAAGATTAAAAATAAATAAATATTTTAATTAATTGATTATTTAAACCTATACATCTAATTTAAATAGTTCTAACACAATAACTATTCGATCTCATATTCTCTGCCAACACAGTTTGAAAGAGCCAACTGAATAATGAGGTCTTGTGGGTGTCTTTAAGGCTTAAAAACTACATTTAAACATCATGTTTATGATATTCATACCATTTTATATCATTAAATCCATTAAATCATTCTATCCATGAAAATATGTTCAATGATGTTCATTTGTGTCAAAAGTCCATTCACCACTACAAACCTGTAGATGGTAATGGGATACTTTAGTGTGTTTAAGGGCATGTTTGAGGTCCTTAATTTCTATATTCCTCTCATTTTTTGATCCTCATACTTTTAATAGTCCTTATACATGATAAATTATATAATATTTACAAATTTATGAGTTTTAAAAGTGACTGGAACTATGATATAGGATATCCACAAAACCTCCTAGGCCTCTGTTTTTGCATTTTAGGGAAAAAAGGCTTGAAATATCAGTTTTCATTCCTAGAGTGGTTCTTAACTTTAATTTTACAAATTTTCTTTTAAAATTTTTAATTAATTCTTAGGATTTTAATAAAGACTCCAAAACATGCTTAAGTATTCGAAAGTGACCCTTTGACTTCTTTTAAGACCACCTGTAGGTGGTTATCTTGGTATGCAGGCAATAAAGTGAAATTAGGTAGTGAGCATGAGTTTGTTCCTTTATGAGTTTAAAACTTGTATATCCACTTCAAATATCTTAATTTCATTCTTTAACACCTCCAATAAGATATGAAATCCCTACCAAGACTCCCATTATAGTCATGATGTCAGCAATAAAGGTTGTAGGTACATATTGGGCCATATAGGTAGTGAGTATGAATTTGTATGGTCCAATGGTGTTTATAATTCCTAAAAAAATTAAAAATTAATTACACAATATTAAAAAAAACTTATCATATATCAAAACTCATTTTCAACATCACGATTTATATGAGGGCATATGTAGATGGCTATTTAAAAGGGTAGACTGTATGCAAGTATTATATATGACTGCACTCATAGAGAACCTGCCTTAAAAGGTGAGATGAAAGGACATGAGATAATTTTACCAAATTATATAAATTAGGAATGACCTTATCACAATCCCTATAATTTCTATCAAATCTTGAAAATCCTAGACATGGTGAAAAACTATTTGTATTCACCATGGTGCATCTTCTTGAAAATTGAGATGATTAGTATATCAATAGCTCATGAAACACGAAACCAAGTGTGGGTATCATTGGATAAGAAATTTAAAATGATCTAAAATCAACCTTAGTAGCTAGACTGTATGGATTTTCCTAAATAAGACCAAAACTTGAAGGGTACACAAATTGATAGGTATATTTACACAATCAACTTCATGAGGATGGTTCATGAATAAAAATCCACCATTATTTGAAATATTTATATTTAAATTAAGTTATCTAGTATAAACAACCTCCCCAAGGCATTTAAGCTGAAACATTCTAAGTTGTCTGTACCAAGTACAAACTTGAAGGTCACTTCTACTTGCCAAGAAAGGTGAAAAGGGAGAAAAATGGTTTTGAGAAATAAACGGAACTTCTAGATCAATTAAAACATGTAGATGAGTGTGGGGTATCTGAAGAGTCACATTTCAACCTTTTCCAAGTGGCACACTTCTGAAGGAGGTTGTACAAGTGCCATTTTATCCTTTTTTACCAAGAAAACTACATTTTATCTAAACAACCTACTATATTCTTAGTAGTGTTAGTTATCTAAGACTTATAATGACACATGGGGCATGCAATCATGTTTTTAAACCTTCACATTTCCTAATAAACCCATATAAAACATTAAATGTACTATTTTGATCCCTCAAATGACCCAAAAATGATATAAAGACATAACATCTAATTTACCAAAGCTAATATAACATTATTTAACATTAATTGACCTATAAAAAACCTCATTTAAATATATTATACCCCCTTATACACCTAAAAGGTCAAGTTTTTACCTATAGGTGCCCCAATTTGATTAAATAGTCAAATTTGGTCAATAGATACCACACAAGTAGTGGAGTAAATAATGACCACCCATATTCCTCTTCCTTAAATGTTTCCACTTGAATATTTCCCATTAAACACTCTTCATCTTATGCCTAAAGTGTAAGTGACCACACTAGTTATTCCAAAGATATTTATCCCAAAACCTAAGGTGTACATGAGATAATTAATATTGAAGACTTGTACTCAATACCCTCAACTGATTGTTATGTTTATTACTAGTCAATCCCAACCTATTATCTAATTAATAATTTCACTTATTTCAATTAGTATGACAATAGTTTCCTACACTATAGTTACTATATTTTTATTGAATATATAAGTCCCTTTAGTGGACTTTCCCAAAGGTATAAAGCCTACAATGGACCAAATTTAAATTATGCGTACTTAAAATTTACTATCATGGTTGAGATTTTGAGTGTTATTACCCATTCCTTATCAAAACCAAAATATCCCAATGTAAAAGGGAAGGTAACAACTATTGTCTTAGACAAAAATTAGTTGGCTACTACATTTCTTACTATTCAAATGAAAATAATTATTTCTCCTTCCCTCATTCTTACTTTTTCTCCTTTAGTTTCAACATAGGCTCCACATTCATCTTCCACTCCTTCCACAACACAAACTTGTATTCACACCCCATCCATATCCTTTATCATGATTGATCCTATAGACACTATTATTATACCTCCTCCATTACATTCATTTCTAACCACATCAACCACACCACCCTCATCCACTACCACTCTTATATCCCAAGTAGAAGAAAACTAAATAGATAGCATCAAATTAGCCAAATCTAAGATAAAGGAAATGGTCATAGTTGATGAACTAGAAGTAAAACTAGATTTTGAAAAGCATACTAGGAAATTAAAGAAAGACACTAAAATAAACCTTATTTAATGGAGACTCTCAAATTTCATGATGTTAAAGGGGAACTCTTCACCTTAACAAATAAGATGAAGGCTAATCTGAGGGAAAGATATGAGTATACAAAGGACCTTGAGTCAATGGTGGTTGCAATAGGTGAACTAGAGATTAAGGTCATCCAAATAATGAAGTAGAATATGTAGAGATTGGAGACCCATACAAATGTCATATCACTTGGAGGGATTATTTAACAATTAAAGGAGGTACTAGAATATTTATATGAGAATCTAAAAGAGATATGCTAAGACAAAAAAGTAATCACACCTTGGAAATAAAAGGTAAAGATTTACCTAGATCATATTTTTAAATTTGATGCAAATTTAGGAAACTTGACCAATTTTATGAATCAAAATATGTTTTCACTTTTAAAACTATTGATTTTTTATGACATTGGGATCTTCCTAAATCAGATGATCCATATGAGGACATCACTACATCAATGGGTAGATGAGACGTACATATTCCATTATGAAATTGATAGTGCCTTAAATAAAATATTGGAACTATTTAAAGAAGCACATATTATTTCATTGTCTATACCTAATGGAAATTGAAATATTTTTCCAAATTTTTAGTTAAGTTAGCTCAATTTATGATCGATTTCATAAATAGAGTTTAAGTAATTTGTGTCCTAGGTTAAATTTAATGATCCTAAAAGGAGAGAGAGTTATCACATAAAGTCCATTGGGTGGGTTTTACTCACAACAATAAGAATCTCATCTCTTATATTGGGATTACCAATCATTATGAAAATATCACTTTTTTTTATTACTCCTTAGTGTCTTTAAACAAATGTTTCCACTAAACATCAGAAGAAAAAATCTCATAGTGTCCTTACCCACTTAGTGGCCACCATCTACCCCTTCATTTAACTCACACAATAATTATGCATACTCATGATCCATAATATAACTACATATGAATTTATCTCAAACCATTTTATATAATTCCCCACTAATAAGCTAGTAGGGGGAAGCAAAAATTTCCATTTGTTTCTTTCCTTTAAACCACAGTCAATAAGGTCAATGCGTAAAGTGATGAATGTGTAAATCTCATAAATTTTGCTAAGGATATGTTATACCTTTTAAAATTAAGCTTTAGGCATTTCATCCTAAATATTCATTGTTTCTTCTTGTAACGTGACCTATGATAAATATTTTGGACCACAATTATGTTCACAAGGCTTTACAACCACAAAAAGGTGAAACTCCTAAATAAGTAAAATCCATCTAAAAATGTGCACATCAAATATTATATTATTATAAGTTACCTTAATGCCTCATGGTCTATGAATTACATGACTATGTGGTAATAAGATAATATTAAAAAAATCAGCATTTACACCATTACAAACACTTCAAATGCGATGGTTGTGTAGTTTCACATAGCCTGGGCAAGTTTCATCCTCATAAAATAAATAGGGTGGTCAATTTTTCTTCCCATAGTTATAATAATATTATTTCAATGACTAATTTTGATACATCAACACGGAGATGGAATGGATTATTCTAATCCAAGAATCATAATATCAGTGCATTAGAAAGCTTCTCCTTCAAGGTATTCAATGCATCATCGTACCAATCCATCTAAATGAATGGATGGACCTTGTGAAATAATTATTGAATTTTTTTATCTTTTCATAGTTATATATGAAAATTTGATAGTAACTTATATGTCCTAATAATGAAAACACTTCTCTCTGCATACTTAGTACATCTAATTGTAGTATGATAACAACCTTGGCTAGATCCATGAGCAATGCTTCCTTAAAAATAACAAGGATAAGTAAAGTCCCAAATGGGACCATAGGGATACACTTCTTTAATTTTTTAATAAATATTGAGTTATTCTCACTATTAAAATATTAAGCATAAGTTGGTATGATGGTCCTTTACCATCCCATATATGGTCTATTAATCTACATAAAATTGAGTAAAATGTTGGATAAAATATTTGAAAGCAACTGATACCATATGAAAAAATACTATTGGTAGATTCTTGCATCTAAAAGGGCATCATGTTGTAATAAAATGAACCTAATTTTATTGTAAACATTATCTTCACCTTGTCTTCATCCTCAATCTAGACTTGCTAGTATCTACAGAAACCATTAGTGAAAATATATATTTCACATTCAAAATAAATCAATGATTTATATTATTTTGAGTATCCTAAAATCAGCACATATCCTTATATGTCATCTTTCTTGATACTTATCACCATGGGGATCATCCACTCAAATTTTTCAACTAGATAAATGACTTTGGTGACTAACATGTTGTCAATTTCATCCTTAACCTTTTTGCATAGGTTTTGATTTATTCCATATAGTCTCTTCTTAACCAGTTTTACACCATTATCCAAATTTAATTTTTTATATACCTCAAGGAAGCATGTATGTCCTTCATCTATTTATAACTATGTGGTAAAATTTCTTAGTACCCATGTAAGAATTCAATGATTCAAACCATCTCATGTTAGACAAATAATAATCAACAATTATGATCTTCCATCCTTCCTCCATCCCAATATTAACCATTCTTATTTTAAGTGGAACATATTAATACTTATGTTTATCCCCTTGTGTATCCAAAACATCACATTTTACATAAGAAGTGTCACCTTTTAGGTGATCTGCATCATCTTTGGGTTGCATTTCACCCACCTTGTATAATATATTTTCTTTACTAGACTTGTATCATCAATTTTGATTCATACATACTTCATTATTATTCTCATTGGATTAATTATTTACAATGTATACCTTGAACATTTTTGGTAGTGTGAACCCATTTTTTGTTTGCATTTTTCTAATGCACTCCTCTATGATGGCATCATCCTCCATAATGGCCTAGTGTATCCATAAAAAATGTTGATAGATCTCAACGTATGTAAAAATTATTCTTCGCGTTCTATTGATAATTATTATCTAAGCACATCTCATAAATGATATACCAAGTTCGAGCCTAAGTCCTTAGTGTACTATAAAATGCATGGACCCACAAACTCTCAAGAAGTTGATTTGTGTACTTTTTCCAAACTTATTTATGGATATAAAGATGCATTTTGGGGAAAAAATTCCACCATAACTAAATATTCCCAAATCAATATATATGGCATTCATATTGAGTGTAAATGGCTTATTTTATGTTAGCTCATCTTGATAGGTTTGGATTATGCATTTCTTACCATCACATAGTTGTAATATTTAAGTTGTACATTAAAGCACTCAAGTACTCTTTTTAATTTGGGACACATACTTCCATACCATTCATAAATGTAGTGTCATTCATAAATCCCACATATCATGAGAAAGAAACAAGTTTTGATTTATTGTGATGGAACATCTACTTCATCTGGGACATGGTTCAAGGAACCTAAATCTTGGCTCATGGAGTTTACTATCCTTTACCCTTGTGTTCATAAAGAATTTTTTCACCATATATGGTCATTGATTTTAATTTGTGGTGACACACTTCTTCCCAATAACTTATTAAGATTTATAGAACTAGCGGTCATAAACAACACTTACAACGTTTAAGATGTAGTTGGCATCACCTTGAATCAAGACTTATTCACTATTTGCATCTATATTTTATGTGAATTTCACATGCTTGGTATACATGTGGTTTATTTATTCATCAAATATATGATTTAAAAATACATTTTCCCATGGTTATCATCAAGTAGAACTACCATGTGTTGATTTCTATTTTTTAAACTCATGTAACACTTTTTATGTCTACATTATTCATATAGCACCATGACTTGCCAAGAATTTTTGGGTAGTTGTCACCTTTGGATATCTCAATGAATTAAAAATATGCATTAAAATTCACTCTTATTATATCAGTAGTTACATTCTTGAGAATCCCCAAGGATTTTGTGTGGGTTTTATTTTCCATAAACAAAACATGTGGTGATGGCCTAAATGTGGGGATCCAAATTCTATGTCAAGCCTCATATGTAATAATTTTGACTTAATATCCTACATAAATTATAATTTTTCACACCATAAAAACATCTTTAGTTTCATAAATTAACATTTCATATTCATATCCCATTTTTAATGCATTTATTACTTCACACCTACTTACTAGGCAAGGTGTGGAAATTTCAATGATTCATGTGATGTGTTACATCAATGAGTTTTTGATCATGGGTATATCTCCCTATATTCATAAAATATATAAAATATGAGAAAGGTCATTCTTCAATTCCACTTCCTAATTCTTATAATGAAGTACGTTTATGGCCTTTGCTTCCAAATCTCAAGCATGTTGGAGCTTACCTTAATCTTGTGTATCACATCCATCTATTATTGTAATACTTAATTTATGTAAAAAACATCATGATATTAATTTTATTAAGGTATTATGTGATGTAATTTATACCCTATTTTAGGTTTATAACCCATTCAAACTTTTTCAGTTGAATTTTTTGATGCCCCAAGCCAAGTAGCATTGCCACTTCACATCATGACATTTAATTATGGCCTTTAGGATGGTTTTTTGACCTCTTTAATTTATAACCTATTTATTCCCTAGGTTCATGAAATGTATCATCTCTACTCCTTTATCTAATTTATCTTTTTTTGTTAATTTAGCATAAATTTCACTATACTCTTCAAGTTTATGCTTGCCTCAACAACACCTACTAGTAAGAAACATTGAGTAATCTCTTTGGTAGTGTTATATAGAAACACACGTATAACATGTGTATAAAATAAAAATTTTACCCCCATGACAACCTCCTCTTACTTGGTATGGGAAATATCATTAGTTCTTATTACAAGGGATAGTAATTATTTGTTACACTCCACTACTATGTGCCTCATGGATTACATCTATCAGCCAACAATTTTTTTATGTTTTGGGTGGAATATTCACATATATTAAAATATATATAAAATTTCATTTGGGTTTCTATTTTCAAAAATTGGAATGAACACACATCAAGGTCACCATGAAAAATTTCATAATATTTAAGCAACACCTTGATGTGGCGCCTCAATTTTTTTCTAATGGCCCTTGACTTCATAATCAATGCACCATAACACACTATGTGTATTATTTAAATTATTGGTAGTTAGTTTTTATGATTTATATATCATAAAAGTATTTTTTTCTTCCATGAATGGGATGATACCTAGGTTTATGATACTAATGGTCTCAATTTTTAGCACTACTTCTAGCACCTTATATGGGTATTTTAAGGTCTTTATTGACAAGACACACCTAAAGTGTATCAATAATCCTCTAAAAAGCCATTGTGTGTGTTGAATGGGATGTAATTCATATTAAATATTAGATTATAAGGTTTTAAACATTTCATTTTATGAATGGATTCTCTCAATCAATTCTTGTTTGTTCTCCTCTAGAGAAGAAATTCTATGTTGTTCAAATTAAAGACTCATTTTTTAGGAATACTTTTTAAAGTTGATCATAACCTAAATGGCTTAATTTAGATCATACTTTGGATACCAAGTATGTATATGGTCCTAAAATGTGGGTGAAAATAGGCTTTCCTTTCTCTCTAGCATAATGACACCCTTTGCATGCAAGGTGAGCTCACTCTTATGTCCATGTTTTGTGGCAATTTTTACTCCCTTATACTCTATAAAATTCAAGTAAATTTTATAAATGACTTTCTATGAAAATGGTTGTGATACGAGTCTAATAATTCACTAATTACTACTTGGGAGCTCAAACTATGGTTACCTTTTAGGTTTCCTCCCCTCATACTACCATATTTCTTCCTGTGTGGGACTGACCTACTAACACCACCATTTATTTGATTTGGAGTGGGGTTTGAGTGATTGGTTGGTGTAGTTACCCCTAAACTTGATTTCCCTCTTAACATAGTGTTTCTTGCTCACATGGGTAGAGTACCACCCCCTTTCGATTTTATTCCCAACATGGTTAGAATATTCATCTACATTGGTTCTTGTAACACATTTTATAATGGTTTTCAAGGTACTATCTAGTAAAAATACTCTTTCTACTTACTACCTTGTGAAATTCACTATCTCAAAACAAATTACTCTATTCCCATCATATACTTCCTATAATGAAATGCATGATTTTATGATTCAGTTAGAATATATATGGGCACCTCATCTATTACATGGTTTTCCATATCTTAGAAACTCAATTATACTTCATTCATTCCTCCTAGGATGTCATATCACTTAGTAACACATATTTCCTTATCATTGGAGCACTTATTCCCTATGCACATGTCATCCCCATTCTATGTTGGTCCTCGTGAAATTTCTATGACTCTCCTCCATCTCCCTATGGTCTATTATAGTGATTGATTTCTATAATTAAACATTATACTTATGTTTCTTGAGTTTCTGTGCATATGATATTTTCATTATAAACTTTAATTTCCCTCTAAAATTACTCACATAAACATTTCCAAACCTTTTTTTTCTACCATCAGCTCAACCCATGTACGGTATGACTTAGCATGCCATTGGTAGGTTTAAAATTTTAAAATAAACCATTAAATTCTTGATTTATAAATCTAATTATGCTAGGTAATATCCTCTCGACCCATGTAAAAATTTATTCTCTGCCTCCTCTAAATAGGAATATGTAGACACTGTAAATCATATCAAATAATTTTTCAAGGTACTTTTCCACCACACATCAACAACTCTAGTCCCTAATATATCAATGTGATTTACCTACTCAATCCACTCTTCAATCAAAAGGTATTTTTTAACCATAGTATCTAGTTTAACCCATTACATATGTAGAAATGTAATGAATTTTAGTACCCCTTCATTCTAACTATTTTCTCTATATTTAATATTATTGATAAAATATCAAATGCATATGCTTTGTAAGTAATCCCATTTTTTCTATTTGTAATTATCCCACATATATAGGAATTAGTATTTGTATTAAGTATAATATCTTAAATAAAGGGCTTGTGTAAGAGGCAAGGACATTTATTGAATATTTTTTATTGAGTTGTGCTCAAAGGATGTTTCCTGCTCAAAGAGGATCATGATAATTTGTAGTGACATTCTAAAATTTTCAATATAATATTATTATTCTCTTTCTATTTAATGAATATTGGCTATATTATTTTATTATAATAACTTATCTACAAGTAGGTTCATAACATATGGTATCAAAACTCTTTCAGGGCTATTTTTTATAGCATTTTTAGTGATACAGGGCTACATACTTCTATCCATTATATTCTCTCACCTCACCCAAATGGGATTTTGGTGATCATAAATTTTTAATTGAGTGGTGTCGCTAAGATTTTTCCCCATATCATCACCCTCTTTTTTCTCTCCCTTAGGTATAAATTATGTTTCGATAGTTTTAAAACTGATAGAGAGTTTTCATTTTAAGCGAAGCAGATTTAAATTTTATCTAGATCCATGGATTAAGGGGTTATACCCAAATAAACAAGCCTTTAAATATAATTATATATGTATTTTTTCTTCCACATAACTTTGAGTATATATAAATACCCCCTAATTGTTTTTTTATCCTAGCCATAAGAATCCTTTAGTCATTTATTTTTGTGATGCACTGATAATTGGTTATCCCCAAGAAGTTACTTGCATCATACCTCAAATATGGGATATATGGGCTACATAATTGTTATCCTTCATAGTTATTACTATGAAATATTGAGTTGACACTATTTTATGAAAAAAAATAGTATATTTTCAATCTCACAATTTAAACACACCATGTTTTAACCTTCCCTAGAACCCTAACATTCTTATAGTCATAGACCTAACTCTAAATTTTTGGAAAAATTAATAACAAAAAAAACTCAAAAATAGGGTATTATACTCTATCAATTGACAAAAATTCAATAATTTAGAAGGGTTAGAATATTTTCAAATAACTATCTGCAATTAAGATAGTAACCAATGGATAAAAAACTAGTTAAAAAAATTCCACCCATAGGGAGAATACACCATTATTATTTTTTGGTCAAGATGATCATTTTAATGAGTATTTATATTTTTTGAAAAAAAACAATACCATACCATTATTTTTCACTTCTAGCCACAAAAATAATGTTTTTCATTCTTGTGAAAATTAAGCCATTGTGATCATCTTATCAAGCTAGTTATTTTAACATATAATTTTAGTAAAAAATTATCAACACCCCTGAACTTTATTAAGAAATGGTTTTCACCCATGTGGGAATCCAAGACATGGAAAAAAAACATTGAGTAACTTTAATCTAAACTCCAATCTTAGCTCAAATCTTGACTCATGGATATGAATAAGTACCTACATGACATTAATTCACAAAATACTATGCTCTCCAAAATACTTAATGAGTAGAATTATGATAATGGTTTTCTATCTATAACCACCACACATAGCCCCAAATTATACTTTCAAAATTTTTATGGTATAGAACCAACCAACTATATTTATTGAGTTGAATAGTAATTCAACTTGCACAATACATTGGGGGTAGATAAAGTACATGTTGCCTCATTTGAATTAGAGAAGTAAGGTGTCTAGTGGTACTAATGTTATCATATATCTCATACATTACCTATTTGGGATGATTTTTTAAAATTTTGTTGGTTCTCTTTATTCCCACTGATTATGATGATTTCATAGGAGTCTTAGAAACACTACTGCAAATGGAATGGCTTGAGAGTATCAAGCTGAAATTTGAATTTTTACCAACCAAACTAAAGAGTTAATATTTATTTTTCAATAGTCATTTCATCAATGGTATTAAATATATAATTCATGTAGAGGTAAATATTTTTAAACTAGAGAACATGATGGAAGCATTAGAATTATCCAATATTACTAAAGATAAGATTACCTCCCAACATCGATATTATAAATTTGGTTCTTTCAAGATATATAATATTATGACCAATCATAAACCCTCCTCCAAAAGTGACCCCCATTAAACACCTTATGGAGGAATAAATATGTGCTAATCATTAAAAATGGCTATGTTAAAATTATGATGATAAATGGGGTAGATGATACAAGTGCATTGAACATAATTTATAATTTTTGGATGTAAAATCACTTTGATATGTTAAAAAATGTGAATATGATCAAAATTCCATTATGAATAACCTTAAGTCAAATAACCAAGAACCATAGTGTCACACCCTAAATTTTGGTGCATGCCTTGGCTAGGGTAACCACTCCTCATAGTATGAGAGTAAAGGGATATTTTAAGAAACATCCACTATATTAGACCTATAATTAAATAAGTGTAGACTGATGTTAACTTGACTAAAATATTGATGTGAGGAAATCATTTGGTATGATTAATACTTTGATCCCTTTTTTCACCAGTTGAAGGAATCAAAGCACACCTTGTGCCAACTAGTAGGAGGCTAACCAGTTTCATGATGTCTTGGATGTCTTTTAAAATTGGATATAAATGAAAATCATAATGTGAAGGGCACAAGGTAATGGATCTGGTGGAAGGATTGTAAAATGATCTAGCTTGACACCTAGTGTATGCCACTCTAACCTAGCAGAAGATGTTCTTGTGTGCTATAAATATAAACTCAAACCAATGAGTAAGGAGAGGAGACATGATTGATGTAGTGAATCCTTATAGAATTGGTTTCAAATACAATGATTCTACTACCATTAAAACTTAGGATTAACATGAATTCTTTTTAGGATCTACATTGTAGCGTCTAAGCTCACCTGTGAGCCTTTATGCCATTAGTAGCTTTTGATAATCATTTGATCTAATTCACTTGCCATGTAATATATTTATTAGAACTTTTTATAATGAAAAATAGAATTGCACCTGATTGAGTTTGATCTCGTTTATGTGGTTACAATAATGTTCTTTCAATACAATAATTATAATAGTGTAATTTCAATATATGAATGTTAGGTTGCATCAAATATCTATTCTAAGTTGTTAATGGTGTCCTTGTGAGGTGGTGTCAACATATTCTATGAAATATCTGAATTATAGATAAGGTCATGCACTCAAACTTTGGTACCATAGCTAGATGCACAAGCCTAAAATAAGCCTTCTAGTGAAATCATCCCCTTGACCCTTCAAAGCAACAAAATGACACTAAGTTTAATGACAAATAAATTTACACCCTTTAGGTTATAGAACCAACTTGATAAAAACTCATACCCTTATGGCTAGAATGACTTCCATAAATAGGCTTGCACTATAGATCATTAGTCTTAGCCCATAAAGGCTTGCACTCATGAATCCATGAAAAGCCTTCTTTCTCTTGACCAAGTCCTACATGTGATGCATTTTACCATAACACAACTAGCCCAACATGGTCCCTAGTTCTTAATTATTTGTGCTTTGGGTGAGTGCATAAGGATTGCACCTTATGTGAATTATTGCTAGTGTAGCCAAAAAATAAATGTTAAGTGCTACGAGAATAAACTATCTTTGTGCCTATTTGTAATGAGTCCAAAACTAACTTGAACAACTAGATAAGTTCCTAAACCCTAAATAAAACTATAATACACCCACTATTCTAATTGAATATATAAGTACACATAACTTCATAAATCTAAGGCTAGCCAAACATGTTTATTGTTATGTTTATCCTGATTCAAAATTTGAAGTCATGATTACCAATGGAGGAACCTATGAGATAAAAATATAATTATTTGAATTACTTATTTTTAATCAAAGGGATGGAGTTAATTTATAGATAAAACATAATAGACTTATCTGCTTATATTTGGGAAGCTAAATTTTAATATATATTGTATATTATTTTAGTGTTTAGCATTCATACTAACCAACTCAAAAACTAACATAGTTGTTTTAATAACACCAATCCCAAATTTATTTAAAATATACTATGATTTAATCAATTATTATAACATTCCCCTTTATGATCATGTAAAATTGATATTTGAGTGCTAAGAGTGCTAATTGAGACAACCTATTCCTATATTAGCCTTAGACCTATCCTAGATCCTTTTATCACACTTTTTTAGCCTTTGTGTAAACCACAAGCATCCCTACTCAGTAGTCTCAGACCTTCATTCCTAATATCCTACCAGTTGGACATTAGTACCACATTAAGGACTCTAGAGCCACATGGTGCTAGTGTCCCCAACATGGTACTAGTTTCCCCTCTCTTAACTCTCTTGAATGGATATATTTTCAAAAGTTAAACCCTATTAAGTTTAGACTAATAATATTTGATTATCCACAAAATCTAAAAAACACTATAAATACATGAATTTTAGACCTTTATCCACTAGATGAAAAATAGCTGAAAAATGCCTATTCAAACATGAAACAAATTGAGCAAACTCAAGGTTATTAATCCCTATTCTTCCCTAATTATGCATACTACCATCTAAAAATACCTTAAGCCTGAATTTCCACTATAAGTATAGCATCACATGCACTTGTACTAACACATAGGTAGGGAGAACTACATTGGGCTTGATCCCTCCTCAGCATATTGGTATGTAGGAAACTCTCTTCATAACAGGGTATTGAGAATGTTTAGCCTATCCTACTAAAAAACACACATTTTTTTCTCTTTCCTTACTTGAAATGAAGATTAAGGTTCACATCATAAAATAGGTGTTACAAGCATAATACATAATTTCAAACTTCATGCATGTAAAAATAGAACCTAGAAACACAAGTGTAGGTGCACTTAGAATTTAGGACTAGTCCTACATAGAGGAAACTAGTGCCATTTTTAGGATACTAGAGCCACATAGTTCTATTTCCCAAGTGTGGTACTAATATTTAGGAGGGGATTTGACATAGGGATCATGTTGATGAAACTCAGACCTATTTGTATCCTAGTTTTTATCACTCATATCTTCCACATCAAATATTTTATAGATAAGTCTTTATTTACACATATTTATTACTATTTTTAGAAATTCAAAGCAAGTCAAAATGTGTAACAAATCATTAGTTATTTATTGCATATTATTTCACTGATATATACTACTCAACCCTTTAATTAAATAGTATTTACATAGCTAAACCCTAAAATTTTAAAATATTTGGTTAACATGACTTACTTCAAACATTTCACAAAACCCTAAACTTAGATTCCCCTAGGGTTCACATTTATAAAATTTACTCAATATTAATTTATAACTTATTAACATGATTATCATGATGGGGGCCATCTTTTACATCATGGTACAAAGCTTTGTGATTTTCTTAACATGTTTATTACCAACTATTCATAGAAAAGTACACATGTATGCTTCTCCTATCATGGATTTGATTAGATTAACATTATTTTACACATTGGTCCTCCATCACATGAGTCTCATTTTTTTGTTGATCATTTTTGTGTGGCTCATTTTGAGTTACCTCTAGTTACTGCTAAATAATAAAGGGATATGAGGAAACCTTTTGTTCAGCCTCCACCTAGACCACTTGATTATCTATGCTCCCATCCTGCCTCTACTACTTACCCATGGTAACTAGTAGATCCTACAGTCTGAGTTGTCACTAGGTAGAACAAGGTACCTCTTTATCTTATAGAAGATAAGTGTAACCCTACCATCCCTCCTTATCCCCAATACACTACAATGGGACCTAGAGATCAACAAAGAGAATTTGATTTAGTATATTAGTTGAGAAATACACTAGCCAAAATATTTACATTAGAATTACTTCAAAAAGCAAAAAAAATCAAAGATATTATTTTTCAAATACTTAATCACACATCCATGTCTCATGATACTAAGGCATCTTATTTTGCATCTATAATGAATACTATAAATGATGTGGAGGATGTGATATCATTTTCCAATGAGGACTTGCCTTCAAAGTTAGTAATTGATCATAATTTACCAATTTTGATTAAATCTCAAATCAATAACATAGTTATTAAATGAGTTCTCATTAACATTGGCTCATGACTCAAAATATGTAACCTCACATTTATACAAACCATGGGGGTTGATATAGCATCTTTATATTATAATTACTTCAAAAAGCAAAAAATATCAAAGATATTATTTTTCAAACACTTAATCACATATCCATGCCTCATGATACTAAGGCATATTATTTTTCATCTATAATGAACACTATAAATGATGTGGAGGATGTGATATCATTTTCCAATGAGGACTTGCCTTAACATTTTGCAATTGATCATAATTTACCAATTTTCATTCAATCTCAAATAAATAACATATTTATTAAATGAGTTCTCATTGACATTAGCTCAAGACTCAATATATGTAACCTCACATTTATAAAAACCATTGGGGTTGATATAGCATCTATTTAAAAAACATATAAGAATATCTTTGGGTTTGATGACATTCTTAGAAAGACATTGGGTTCAATTACATTGGACATCACAGCAAACCTAAAACCTTACCTACACAATTTTAGGGGATCGCAAATCATTTGCATTATAATTTTATACTCTAGAGACCTTGGATATATTTTATGGAGGTTGTACCTTCCACTCTTCATAGAATCATTAAATTTTTTCATGATGGGTACTTATACACATGTCTAGTAGAAAATCAGCCATTTAGATATTTGAAACTCATCAGGCCGTCTACCTCGAGTACATAATTAGATGGGACACCTCATGTTATCATAAAATACCCACCTCAAAATATTCTCATTGAAAATATGCATACATATGAGGTGGGGTAGTCTAGTAAGACTATTCATATACCATCTCCAACACTTTATATAGGATAATCACCCTTGATGATGATAGAGGAAAAAAATCTCATAGTATAGACATCCTCACCAAGCATAAATGATGAGATTATTATAATATAATGACCACTACTTATTAATTTAAAATAGATTCACATTGATAATTATAACATAGATTCATAGGTCACTATAGAGGAGGATCAAACACCTTTAAATATTGATGATTATTTATTTGTATTACAATTTACACTAGTGGGCTCAGGAGAGTACAAGTATAATTCAAAGGCACTTATACATCATATTACACTAGTATAATAACTTGTTTAAAATCTTATAGCTATAGGTTCCAATACTTAGCTACATTCAAGAATAGATCCATTCATCCATTTAGAATATATGGTTATTATTAGCCATTTTTGGCCCACACATGAAGCTTTTGCATGGTTTGATGAAGCAATGGATTAGAGGCTTAGAAAAGGGGTCTAATATTTCAAAATTGAGGTATCCAAGTAGATTATCTTTTTTTACAAGCATTCAACGTCATGGAAAGGACTACATAAGCCTTAAAAGATCATTCAAAGCTTCAAATATTCAATAAAAGGTCCCTATCATAAGCCTAAGTGAGCTAGACCATCACTAGGACATCTACTAGAAATAAATAGACCAAACTATTTGATCATTTAATAAATTCACTTCACAAAGTTATACAAGCCAAAATATTGTAGTGCCATGGAGATCTACATACCAGGATCATCCTTTGAAAGTTTCATGCCCATGAAAGTTTTCTAGCTTAAGTTGTAGAACTTCAAAGTTAGACCTGTAACATAAGATGTTTGTGATAAAATCAAGTTTGAGCTTCATAAATTAATCATTTAGGTTCAAAAGGTCCTTAAAAGGTTTAAATTTGATCAAAATCTAACAGTCTGCATGATCTGACAAATTGACACTTGAGATCTAAATGTTGACACTAGGGTCAAACAAGTCAAAAGGTCCTTGGGTTAAGGCCCTTTAAAGAGATATAAGTTAGATAAGATCCAATGGTGTGAGCTCAAATAACAAGGAGGTAGGTTCAATCAAAATCCAATGGTCTACTCTACATCATATATCTTAATCTATGATTCAAGATGAGTCAAAAGGTTAAGGATCTCAAGAAGCCACCACATAGCATAAGTGTGTGAAGCCATAGACTAATAATAAGATCCTAAAATCAATTCATGATTAACACATGGAATAAGTAAAAATTCTAATAGAATAACAGTAGGATCTTAAAACTAACACATGATTGATACATGGCACCATCTTGGATAGAGTTGACAAGTCAAGGGAAATATTGATGGCTCTTGCTTGATCATACAGATCAAGATCAATGGTGTGAGAAAAGGTCAATATGTCAAAAATCTAAGTCATGATCGATAACCAATTAAAATAAAGGTGAACCTATAAATTTTGATACAAGTTGAGGAACCATTTTTTACCAAGGAAAATAGGTCTTGTAAGGTCATCCCATCATTATTAGATCTTGATCCAATGCCACAAAGTAGACATAGCCATGTAATAAGGTGATCAAGGACATAAAGGGACCACCATTAAGGCTAAATATAGACCTCTAGCTAATAAATTTGTATTAGGTAGTGTTATTTCTGCAACTATGTTTTCCATTTTAAGAAGGATTTATGGATATGGTGAACTCTTGGTTCTTATAGAGATAGAATGGGTCTTTTTGGACCTTTTTGGATCTAGAAAAGAGGCTATGTGGTCTAAAAGGTCTGTATTAATATAAAAACTATAGGAAAACCAATAATCTTAGATTAGTTTTTTCCCTATAAATGAACATATGATCTATATATGGAAATGGAGCAAATATGTGTTTAATGCAAAGGGTCTTATTTATCAACATGGATCCATCCTTGAAAAACAAGGTACTAAATACCATTTATAACATGACACTATTAGTTTTAATATTTGAGGATTTGATCCTCATGAGTATGTCAAATGGACTTAGGGTCCCAAGGTGGTGAACTAGTCGTTAAAAAAGTAGTTAGGAGAATTGATTCCACTCAAACAGACTTTGTCATCATATATAACAAACCCTTGTCTCTAGTGGGATCTCTTAGCCAATGAGAGTAGCTTGAGGACTATAGAGATAAAGGGAGGTCCATTTTTTGATCAAATCACACATATAGAAAGTAATCAATTAAATTTTACCTCACTTCTTGATCTTGATGACTTTTCTTCACTCCCTTATGCATTGTTCCCTTATCTCTCTCTCTCTCTTTCTATTATATATAGAGGATTTTGAGCCATAAAATGGATCCTCTTGATATCCCACTATTCCCTCTCTTAGGCATGAATAATGTCAACTAATATGGATCTTATAACCACTTAAGATGAATAAAAGACTATTTTTTATATTTCATTATTTTGGTATAGTGTGTACATGTCAATTGATTTGCATATGTGGTAGATTTTTTATCCCATGTCAAGTCTTGATCTCACCTAGTTACTAGTTCATCCTATTATGTAGGTCATGTTTACTATTCTATATCTTTTTATTTAAGCCTTCATGTGGATATTATGACCGGTTAGTGTCTTGTATTAGACCTCTCCATCATTTCCTTCATCTTGTAATCATTTAGTGAACCTCTTCATGAAACAATAATGTATGATAGATATTTGGAATTGTAGATATGGTCTAGTGCTTGTTTCATTAGTGTTTGTTATCTAAATAGAGTGGATCAGCCATAATATAGGTACATCACCATTGTTAGCTTAGGCTTACCTTTCATGTTCTCTTGTCCACTATTTTCCCTAGTCATTAGTAGGTTTTAGTAGTGGAAATGGGCTAAAATGATGCATCAGAGGAGCTAACCTCATTAAAAATCCTAGAGGTCTGATCCCATTATAAGATACCCATAGCCTGGGGTTAGTCCCATTTTGATCTAGATTTAGAAGTAGAACCTAAACACTCCTATTTATAGCTAAGGTGAAATCTAGATCTCTAATAATTTTGGTATCCTTGATGGGACTAGGTCCAAAATAATGGAAAGATCTTGGTGTGTCTTTCCTCTAGTCATCTGTTAGAAGCAAAAATGTTAACACTAATGGTAACTCCAAATCAAAGCTTCTAGTTATTAATATATTACATATGTCTCATTGAAAATTTTAGTCAGTTATTATATCTCATTTGACATATGAGGCTAGTATGGACAACTATGGTGAATACCCATCTTTCACCTCCTTATCAATATCCCCAATATGATCCTCATAATTCATATGACCCTTATCACTCCTACCAAGATATGTATCAGCCTTATAATGAGCATGATCAATCACACTATGGTCTTCACTAGAAATATGGGGACCAATATCAGTCATATAAGCAAGAGTATTGCCCTGATCCTTCTTATGGATATCAAACCCATCATAGCACTGCTCCTCATCAACTCTATCATGAGCCATCTAGATTATCACTTAGGAATCCTTGATAATCATGCACTAGAATTATTCTCATAAAATTATTATGGCCATGATGTCCCTACTCAATAAATTCATTATGTGAGGGAGTCATTGAAATAAATAAAAAAGGATTGGGAACCTATTGAGAGAACAAATTGGATCAATCTCACAAGTAAGATGATAGATGTAGGTGGTTACATTCAAAGTATTGAGGACAAGCTAAAAGGCCTTGAAAATTAGTAGGTCCAACCTCACCAATTTTATATGCCTTCATATACACCACCTTAGCCTTATTATGTGCCACCGATTCCTCCCTAAGAGACCATTCCAAGTTATCCTTTGAGTATGATAAGTTCTTCATATATTTCTTAGACTTTTCCTTTCTAGAAATTTATCCAAGAGAGATATCAAAGAAAGAAGCATGTTGTTTTGGAATAGCCTATCATTGAGATCCAATACCCCATCCTTCCTCAAGAACCCCTTATGAATTCCTTCAAGGTTCTAATCTAGAACCAAGGGGTGAAGTCATGATGTGGAGAAAGTGAGACAAATATAGATTTTAAATCCTAAGTTAAAGGAGGATATGAACTTATGAAAACCTCTCTCATCCCTCCTTAGGAGTCTTTTTTTGTTCCTTATATTTATGAAGCCACTGACCACCTTAAAGAGAAGATATTCCAAGATAATATTGATAAGCAGATCATAGAGTTAGAGCTAAAGATAAGGAAAGAGGAGGAAAACCAAAATCAAAAGGTCAAAGGAGAACCTCTATCTTTCCCATCTTGGAACCAAGTCATGTAGTCAAGCAAATCTAAGGTCATTCAACCCCCATCCCTTCCTCTTCAAGAATCTATGTCATTTCCATCCTAAAAATCCATCTAGAGAAGTATCAAAAAAAGGATGAAATGAATATCAAAGACAAATAACTAAACCAAATAGGTGCCACATATGTCTCATCTCTCTTGGAGTCATCCCAAGAATATCATATGCCACTCCTTGAAGAGGTAAGTATTGAACTCTATGTTTAAATCATGACTGATAATGATGGATTGTCAGAGTCAAAAGAGGAGATCATTATTGTAACACCACTTGGTGAGAGAAAGCATGTATCCATCTTTCATAATGTCAAAGAAGATGAGTTGTAGGATCAAGTGTAATTTGGAGATGATATTTAGTAGAAAGATGACCATTGGTAGTAGTTGTACCATGATTTCATGAGTGATATTGGTGAACTTAAGATGGAAAACTTGGATGATGAGATAGTGTAGTAGGTTAAATATTCATCTAAAGATTCTATTAATGTTTTGGAGCTTCAGGAAGACAATGCTAATTTGGAGATGCCCAAGAAGAATGAGAAGGCTGGTCTTGATGGGAGATTGTTATAAATGGAGGACATAGATGAGATTGAGATATCTCTTATTGAAAAAGATTAAGTTATTGATATGGTGGACAAAGAGTTTCCCATGGAGGACAACGACCAAAATTGGGAAAGATATGTAGAGCTCCTTGATGAACTTGTAGAATTTACAACTAAGAAGAATCCTAATATTATTGATAGTACCATGTAAATCAAAGAGTTATGTCTTACTAGACCACCATTAGAGGTTACAATTAATGACCCATATCAGGAAATTGAGACTATTTGGATACACATAGATGACCTATTTGGATATGCCTAGTTCTCACTGATCATCATGCTAATGAAGTTGGTAGATACAACAAAGGAGGCATCAAGACCAAGAGCCAAAAATCTGCATGCCTCATTCAATTCCTCATCCCATGATGCAAGAAGGTTATCAAACTTTCCTTTTGATCTATGAGGAAAGGTACATATAGTTTTAAGGTATACATACATACATACATACATATATATATATACATATATATATATATATATATACATATATATATATATATGTATACATATATATATATGTATACACACACACACACACACACATATATATATATATACATATATATATATATATATATACATATATATATATACATATATATATATATATATATATATATATATATATATATATATATATATATTGGGTTAGTTTTGTTGAATTTACTCTAAGTGATGATTTAGTAAATTTTTTTGTTGTTCTTATTTTGTTCTAGGTTAATTTCCCTTCAATAAGCACCTTGGGCATTGTGTCCTATTTTGTTCCTTTTGGTCTTTGTGTTAATTTTAAAAAGAGGTTAGATTGACATCTAGCATTGGATTTAGGTCAATATGTTAGACCCAAGTATAGACTCCATGCCCAATGGACTAGATAAGGCAACATGATATGGGTTATCTTGAATAGACAGACATGCAACCCCTATGAGTCACCAAAGATGTTGGTCATGTTTGGCCCACATATGAATATTTTTCATGGTTTTATGAAGTATTGGGTCAAAGACTTAGTAAAAGGTTCTAGGATTGAAAAATAGAGGGATCCAAGCAAATTCTTATTTGATCTAAGCATTCAAGGTCATGAACAAGCCTACATAAGCCTTAGAAGATCATTTAGAGCCTCAAAGATTCAAAAAAATGTCCCTAGAATAATCCTAAGTGAGGTATATTGTCACCAAGATGATTTTCAAAAACAAATGTAATAGGAGATTTGATCATTTAATAAATGCACTTTAGAAAGTTATTCAATCCAAAATATTACACCACCATAGAGTTTTACATACTAGGATCATCCTCTAAAATTTTCATGCTCATGTAATTTTTTTGGCTTGAGTTATAGAGCTTAAATTTGGACCTACAACATAAGACATTTGTGTTAAAATCAAGTTTGAGCTTCATAAAGTAACTTTTTGGTTTTAAAAGGTCCTTAAAAGGTTTAAAATTTATCAAAATCTAATGGTCCACATGAGCTCATAAACTGACACTTGAGATCTAATGGTTTGCATTGAGGGTCAAACAAGTCAAAATTTCCTTGGGTTAAGGTCCTTTAAATATCTATAAATTAGACAAGATATGATGGTTCAGATCAACTGAGTAGAGATCCAATAGTGCAAGCTTAACTAATAAGTAGGTGGGTCCAAGGAAAATTGAATGATCTGTGTTACATCATACATCTTAATCTATGGTTCAAGATGAGTCTAAAGGTCAAGGATCTCAAGAAGCCACCACATGGCATAAGTTTTTGAAGCTAAAAAATGAAAATAAAATCTTAAAATCAATGTGCAATTGACATCTAGCATAAGTACATAAGCTGATAGATTGATAGCAGGATCCTGAAACCAATGTGTGATTGACATGTGGTACCAGCTTAGACATATTTGAAAAGTCAAGGGAAATATCAATGACTCTCACTTGATCATGTAGATCAAGATTGATAGTGTGAGAAAAGGTCAATATGTTAATATCATAAGTCATGATCGACAACCAATTAAAATAAAGGTGAGGCCAAGACTTTTGATAGAAGTTGAAGAACCATTTTTGACCAAGGAAAATAGGTTTTGCAGGGTCATCCCATCACCATTATATCTTGATCCAATACCATAGAGTGGACATAGCCATGCAGTAAGGTGATCAAGGACATAAAGGGATAGTTGTTAAGGCTAAATATAGACCTCTTGCTCATAAATTTGTATCATGTAGGGTTATTTATGCAACTATATTTTTTGTTCTAAGGAATCGTGTATATGGTAAATTATTAGTTCCTACATAGATAAAATGGGTCTTTTTAAACGTATTTCGATCTAGAAAAGAGGTTATGTAGTCTAACAAGCCTACATTAATATGATAGCTATATGAAAACCAATAATATTAGATTGATTTTATGTTGATAGATGAATTTATGATATAGATATATAAATGGAATAAATATGTGTTTAATGCAAAGGGTCTCATCTATTAGCATGGTTCCATCATCAACAAAGTAGTTACTAACTACCATTTATGGCACAACACTATAAATTTTAAGATTTAAGGATTTGATCCTCATGCACATGTCAAGTGGACTTAGGGTCCTAAGGTGGTGAGCTGGTAGTTTTATAGGCAGTTAAGAGCATTGATTCCACTTAAATAGATTTTATCATCATATATAACAAACCCTTATCTCTAGAGGGATCTCTCAGCTAATGAGAGGAGACTGAGGAATATTGGGACAAAGGGAGGTCTATTTTTTTTATCAAAGCAACATATGGAAATCAATCAATGAACTACCACCTCATTAATTTATCTTGATGACTTTTATCCACTCTCCTATCCATTACTCCCTTATCTCTCTCTCTATTATATATAGAGGCTTTTGAGATAAAAATGGATACTTTTGGTATCCCTCTACTCCCTCTCTTGGGCATGACTAAACTCAACCAAAATGGATTTTATAACCTCT
>JARHVA010005242.1:0-37500 GCA_037957365.1 Torreya grandis
AGTCGATGTATGATATGGTACAAAATAGAATATTTCACATTTGGATTTTTGTGTTTTAAGGAATTTAGTTAGAACTTTAGGTGCTAAGTGATGCTATTATGAATTATATGTTGATTTGAAAATTGATTTAAATGCTTCTTAAGCTAGACCGTAAGATGAAAATTTAAACTCAAAAAACACACACATACATACATATATGTGTGTGTGTGTGTGTGTAGTCATGGATTATACATAAATACATTACAACATTATTTATGAATAGTTCAAAAAAACATGTGTGTGTGTGTGTGTGTGTGTGTGTGTGTGTGTGTGTGTGTGTGTGTGTGTGTGTGTGTGTGTGATACCCATATATATAAGTATATACATATATATACATCATAAGTATATATACACATCTATGTGTATAATTTATTATATGCACACACACACACACACACACACACACACACACACACACACACACACACACACACACATATATATTACTAATACTTTTAAATCAAACACATATCATTTATGTGTATAATTTCTAAAATAGAGTCTAGATTCATTTTCAATTGAAAGGTTCAAATTCATAGAAAACACGATGTTCATTTGAACCCACTATCCTCATACCCATCATGTCATAGGGGCCACCTAATTTTATGTAGTTTAGCTATTAGCATGAAAGTGTCCAGATTCTAATGTTAATTCGTGTGCTTTTATGATTAACTTTAATGTGATGCTCATAGTACTTTTTGGAATTAGACACACACACTATATATATGGAATCTATTTTTAAGGGTCACTCCAAAAATTATATGAATTTATACTACTTTCTATTTGTATATCTTGAATTTCATAATGAAAATTACAAAAAATAAATTAACTTGTGGTGATTTGAAATCAATGAAAGAGGCCAATAAAAAATTTGTATTGAAATTCAGAGTAATGAAAGTTTTTTTTGGTTTAGGTAGATTTTTTGAGATATCTATATTTTCATCTATGCATATAATTTCTAAGTGTGAGTGTGTGTGCATGCCTATATGTATATATATATATATATATATGTATATATATATATATATATATATATATGTATATATATATATATATATATATATATATATATATATATATATATATATATAATTTGCACTGTGTGTGTTCGTGTACATACACACACATGATACCATTAAGAAATAAGTGGTTTAGAGTTTTAAATATATATAAATATAATTGGATATAGATAGTATGTAATTATTTCCTATTTTTTCCTTATATTTAAATAATGTGGTATTGTTAATAAATCTATATGAGATTTATGTGGAATCTTGTATATGAATTATTTAGTAAATTTTGGTATTAATGACACTAAGGAAATAATATTTTGAGAAGGTTCTCACACAGTTATTTAGATTCATTAATATATAGAATAAATGAAATCCAATTGTGTGGTGTGTGTGTGTGTGTGTGTGTGTGTGTGTGTGTGTGTGTGTGTGTAGTGTGTGTGTGTGTGTGTGTGTGTGTGTGTGTGTGTGTGTGTGTGTGTGTGTGTGTGTGTGTGTGTGTAGTGAATATGATTGATCTATATGATCATTAAACTATATGAAAACTATGGCAAAAGTAATGATTATAGTTAAACATTATCATTTCACCTATTTTATTAATATGAATATATGCATGATGTCATGTTAAAACAAAATTCTTTATGATATGCTGCATGTAGTGAATATATTACAACACATGGGTTCCTAGTTGACTTTTCGAAGCCTACACCATTATCATCTTCTCATTCATGAAGCGAGGGCCATTCCCTAGCTAAGAACTTGTGAGGGAGATCTATGGTCTATGGTTGGTGTGGAAAATCAATCTGATGATGCTCTCCCTTTCCTTTGGCAGTCAACTGATAAGGAACTTTACTCAGATATTAAATTTTATATACATATGATGAGGTTGTGGATACTCATGTGTTTCATGGAATAATGTATCTATTTATATTCACTTTGATGTACCAAACTTTGTATTATTTTACTTTGATAATCAGCAGTTGGCTGCTCTTATTCTATAAAATTTATTATATAACTTTCTACTATTGGTTGAGATAATATTTAATAGATATATAATTTATGATGGATTAAATTTTTAATATTGTTAATGTTTTAATTTAATCATTATCTAAATGAATAATAACTATTTATTTAAATAATATGCATTTAATTAAATATGAATTATCTTATCACGTTTAAGAATAATTTGGTTTAGATTATTAAAGTAAAAAAATAACTTTTTTGGGTTAAACCTAATGGGGTTCTAACAAAATCAAAGTTGAAAAGAGGGTAGGTCGAGTGGCCCTACACTTATTAAAAACAAGAAAACAAAAATGAGAAGACTTTTTTTAGAATTAATAATATAAATAAAATAATAAAAATGAATATGGAATCCTACCTCATGTTTTTAAATTAGTTTAGCATAATATAATTCCTCTTTAAATGGTTGGGTTGGTTCAACTCCTCACAAGACAAGATCATTTCCTTCTTCCCTTAGCTTCTCATCTCTCCTCTAGATCTCCTCCCACTTTTCAAATTTAAAATGGCCAAAAAATTCCTTCCAAGGAGTTTTTCCTTCATTATATAGGAAAATAACTTAATTCACCTGGAAATGGGAAGGTGACATGTGTCTAATCTCATTCCATGGCTCTTGGTTCAAAATTCCATAAAAGCGTTAACCCTTTTTACAAGACCATGTGGGAAAGCAAGGTAAGTCGTTGCCTCTTTAATGATCTCACTACCCCATGCCATAAATTGGCATATGGTTTGTCTTATGGATTTCTCCACTCTCCAAAATGGTCCTACTCTAGCCTATAGTCAATTGGGGTCTTAAATACACAAACATATGCCTCTAAAAGACTTTATAGCCACTTGAAAACTTGGTTGAAAGTTCCCATCCGAGTTTTGGTTAAAGGAGACCATCTATGTGGCTTAAAAAATTAATTTATTAAGTAATAATAATTTTAAAGTGACTCCTAAGGTTTATAACAAGAAGTATGAATAGTTTCAAAGGGGTAAATTGCATTAGGAGGGGAAAGGAGGTTCACAACTTACAACTAGGTCCACATATGACACTAGAGTTAGGTTTGGATTTTAGTAAGTCAAGTAGTTATTACACCATTATACCATTGATGTACTCATGCTCAACATAGTCCCAATTCCCTCTTTGGCTTCCCTCATCACCTGCACATATATTTACACATAAAATGCACTACCCTATATATCCAAAGTTACATAATGTAAACAACATAATTGATATCCATCCATACAAAATTCATATGAGAATATCCAATGCATAAAATCTCAATGATAACATACTCATTCTAATCTTATAAACATATATAATTAATCATATATTTAAAAAACAATATCTCTACTAATAAAATAAAATAATAAGCATCATAATGGAAAATTAAAATAGTGTATGTAAACTAATAACATCACATATACAAAACCCACTATCTCAAACAAAGGATAATAATAACATCTTATGTAGTCAAGGAAATGTGGGTGAGTTCATAAAGTGGCTTAGATGTTTCTATCCCCACATAGGTTCAAATATTTTTGAGAATGTGAGGTTGCTTATGTCCATATCTGATGTATTTGAGCCTATTGGAAATAATTCTAGTAATCATGATAGTGTTTGTTGTCATTTTTGGTATCAATTTGGGATATGAGCCATCATATGTGTTTAAGATCATTTCTAGGTATGCTTAGAACTGAGTATAGATCTAAAAAATTATATATATATATATATATATATATATATATATATATATATCTACACACACACACACACACACAAAGGATGTGTGTAAAATATAAAAAAATGTCTGAAAGAAATCACTATGAAAATAAGGATCTTGCATCCCCTTCCCCTTATGCACACTTCCTCTTGGAAGTAACTAAAATATGTGGGGATACTAGACCCCCAAATGTGTTGCATCCTCTTAGGTTGTAGTTGTATCATCAAATAGATTCAATTAGACCCTAACTTGGTCCATCTCTTAACCTCAATGGCTCATCAACCTACATGATAGAATCCACATGGGCTCTAAAATAAAAAATGTTCCCATATGTACCTACAATTTTATCGAGTATATAACATGGGTAATGTCACATATATAATGATGTAAAAAATAAAAATTGAACACATCATGAGCACATGATAGGCTAGGTGGTAGGGTTAGATGATAAAATATAGAGATGATGGCCTCTAAGATCTCAAATTTCCTAGTAAAATGAGGTGTCAACCTTGAACCTTTTCCATAATAGATAGGGATATTGTTGGGTCTCACTCTCAAAAACATATTATCTCCCACTTTGAAGTGTCGATCAATCCTTTTCATATATTCATACTTCTTGTGCCACTCTTGTACTCTTCAAGGCATTGTCTAATCTAAAAAAAATGTTACTCCATGTCTTGAAACATGGTAGGACCAATGATAACTATATCCTTAATGCAATTCCAACAAAAAATGGTTCTCCAATGTCTACCATATAGCATATCTAAGGGTTACATTTTTATTAAACTATGGTTATAATTATTATATTTAAACTCTACAAGGTACAAGTAATCCTCCTAATGGATTATTGATAAATGACATACATGCAAAGAATGTCCTCTAAAACTACTCACTCAGTGTATTTATCTATCTCAAGATGATATGAAGTATTGAAATTTAGATTAGTACCCAACTCATTCTATAGAGAAGTCGAAAGGTGGGATGTGTATAGAGTATTTTAATTAGATATAAATTTATGAGAAATCATGTGTAGTCAAACAATATCATCTAAAAAGAACCCTGCCACTATTTTGGCATTATAAGTGGTATTCCTTGGATTAAATTGATCTACCTTCATCAACTTATCTATAGTCACCATGATCACATCATGATGATATGATGATGTAGGTAGTATAACAATGAATTCCATAGAGATGGTGTTCCATTTCCATCTCAAAATATCATGGGGTTATAATAACCTTGTTTAATGATGATGCTTAGTCTTGACCCTTTTATACTCAAGGCATATAACTAAAAAGTATTTAATTTCATGTCACTAACTTACCCATTGATATAATTGTCATAGCTCCACATGCATATTCTTCACTTTGAGGTTTGCCTGATAAGGGGATTGATGAGACACTGATAATATCAAATCACATAAGCCACATGATGTGGGCACATAAATACACTCCTTTTTTCAAAAATACCATCTTCCTCAAGACAAAATCCCTAATATTTTCCCTTAAGTTCCCTCTCTAAAACTATCATATATTGCACCTCCTAGTAGAAATGGTCCTCAAGAAGCTACTCAAGGATTAAAATTCACAAATATATGCATAACCTGATTAGTACCAAATCATGGAACCTCCTACTCAAAGAATATATAATGATTTTCTATTTTCCCTTAATACACATTATCTCATATATATACTCGTATAATAGTTCTGTCCAACATCATTAATGTCTAATAATATTAGGATGACTAAAAACATGTTACAATATCAAGTGATTTATCCTCAGTAAAAAGTGATGACCAAGAATAAAATGTCACCATATAAAACAAGCATGTATGATGGTGTAAAAATCAAGGTCATGTGTCATATATCCCAACACTATATTTAAAGTAAATCACTCTATCCCCTACATAAGGATGTCTCCTAACCCTACATATGAACCATCAATGTAGATGAATAACTCCTTAAATGGATCAAGTACTGCTATGATGTGAGAACTAGTAAGATGTGCCTTTATAAATTTAAATTCCTCCTCACACTTCTTTGTCTAGACAAAAAATTTACTTTTCTTCTAAAGGGAAGTGATGTCATTCACAATACTATAAAATTTCTTGACAAAATGATAATAATAACCTATGAAACCCATGAGACTACAAACCTTTATGACACTCGTGGATTCCATCCTCTTCATAATATCATAGATATTAGAGGGGTCTACTAAGATCCCCTCCACATAGATAAGGTGCCATCGATATTGTATCTCTAACTATGTAAAAAACCACTTCCCCAATTTATTTTACAACTAGTCCTCTCTCAACACTTGTTGAACCTATTGCTAGTGATCCTCATGTTCCTCCTCATTTCATGAATAGATCAAGATTTCATGAATAAATATCAACACAAAATGTCCTAGGAAGGTATGAAATAATCCATTCATGAGGTTCATGAACATTATTTTTTACCTGCATTTGATCAATTAATGAAATGATCATGGGTAATGGGTAATGGTTTTTTATCATTACTTTGTACAATTATTGATAATTCAAATAGAATCAAAGCGATCCATCCTTATTATTCATAAAGATAATAGGTGTTACACAAGGGAAAACACTAATATGAATAAGGACCTTATCTAAAAATTCCTATGACTATATCTTGATCTCACAAATCTTAGGTGTGGTCATCTAATATGGTTCCCTAGATATTGGCTCATCCCAAGGCACAAGGTCTATCTAAAAATCAAACTCTGTAGGTGGAGGGAGTGCCTTTAAACTCATTCAGAACATGTTGTAAAAAAACATATAATGATAAGGTCATATAATTAATCCCTCTCTATCTCTTCCTCTGACCTATTTCTCACTATGATAATAAAAATCTAACATCACTTTTGTATGCTCTACTTGAGCTACATCACATAATACTTGTAAAGGGATATTTGTCTCTTGACCTCAGAATCTCTCTTGAGCCTCCTAAAACTTCCCCCAAGATTCATATACAAGATAAGCCTTATCCACCACTACTATTAGAGTATGTATTTCTCATGTTTTCTAGTGTATTATCTAGTTATTTCATTCTTTTGCAAGTTTTTCCTATGTGAGGATTTATCCTACATTGGTTAGCTAGGCTAGTTCTTTGTTTTTCCTTGCCTACTTATTTAAGGGATTCCTATTGTCCTAGTATCACATTTTGAATTACACTTGACTTGATTTATATTTTAAATAATGTGTCTATAGCTTATTTTTGTGATGTTTTTATTATTAGCATTTAAAAATCATGGGTTAGAATGTTTCTTAACCATTCCTAACATAGTACTAGAACTTTAAGGTGTTGCATCTATTTTTACCATAGTAATTTTTTTCAAAAAATTACCTTATCATAGATGATTTTTACCTTTTCATATCCTTAACATTTTCTCCCCTCTTATTGAATTTGGAAATTTTATTTAAGTTTTGAATAAAGTGATTAGTTTTCTTCTTGGTTAGAAGCATAGAGGAGAGCATTAGAAATATTCTATTATAGCTTTGGGGTTTAAATAAAGTGGTGAGATTTTTCTAGGGTATATGCCTTTATATTTATTGGAGAATGGGGTTTTTGGTGAAATTTTATTGAGTTTTGGAATTCCTCCTTGGAGCTAGGTATTATAATTATAGATTATGCCCTTTTCTATGGTGATTTTTATAGCTTGGCATTGCATTTTGATTCTCAACATTTTTTTTTCAAGGGTATTTACTTTGGTTTTTTCTAGAGGGAGATCCAAGGTGGAATTATAATTTTTATGGGATGTATGTGGGGGATATACTTCATGAAAGGACAAAGAAGAGGCACCCATTTTTATATAATCTTGCTAGCTACCTCAAGTTCATCATTGCATGGGCAGTGTGGACCATTAAAAAAAGGTCCAAATTTGCCTATATGGAGGAGAGTAAGCATTGGGGAAATATTGGTGTTGAAAACTCTATATCTACATTCCATTTTTGAATCATTTATTTCTACATGAAAGTATAACAAGGGTATTGAAAGAAGAACGTGGCATTAAAAGAGGGACTATTGCGTTGGAAAGGAGGACTACACAAATGAAATCATAGAGGACTACACAAAGGATATCTTGTGAGGTGGTTTGTTCAAGTTTTTTTCTAGTAACATGGAATTAGAACTCTATTTTATTGATAGCCAATTTAGACTGAGGCACCATTCTCCCTTTTTATCTTATGTGATGGAAAATTTCATTTTAGATTACCATGTAATATTGATACATTATTTATTTTTTACTTGGATAATACCTCCCTCTATTAAATTAAAAAAAAAAATTTATCCTCTTATTCTCTAAAAAATATCCTGTTAATTCATTATTTTCTTTTACAAACTATTTTTTTTAGAAAGAGGAATTCAAATTCACTCACACACACACTGAGGTTATTGACAAGGTTTTTTTTCAATTTTGTTGTCTTTTCTAAGTTCGTGGTTAGATTTGGGTTCCAATAAGTGGTTGGATGCCTACAATATTTTTTTATTTGGTCACTAAAATTTGTTTGTAATGTCTTTTTAGTGTTTTGACCCATTTTTATCGAATTCATAAAGCCTCTAACTTTTGAATCGTAACTCAGATTTGAGCTCTTTTTTTCAAAAGTGTATGTTTTAAAATTATTTATCAGTGAGTGCTATTAATTTATAAAAAATTAATACTTTTATAAAATGTCAAATTGCATGGGTGGGGTCAGGGGGGTCCTTAACACAATATTTTGGGTGATTATCTCGATGCCAATTTTATGCACTATTTTGCATTCTTTCTACTCTTTGTTGATTCAATAGCATGGATTTTACTTCTTATATTGGCCACTTTGAGCCTTTAACTACACATAATTACCATATGTGGAGACATTTAATGGAAATAATCATAAAATGTAAAGGATTATAGTCCCTAATGAATGAAACTCAACCACAATTTACATGTGAGTTTGAAAAATTTCAGCACCAATGTAAGTTTGAAGAGTGTATGGGTTTAATTGGGAATTATGTGAGTGACAATTTGTTATTTAATTTAGATGGGTGTGATATTCCATTAAAAATATGGGATAAGATAAATGGTTTATTTTTTAAATTAGATCTCTTGAGAGCCATGTAACTTGAAATGGGCTCTACTTCACTCAATCTAGATGATTTTGCCTCTATTGTAGACTACCTAACTAAGTTTAAGAAAATGTTGACACAGTTAAGGGGAGTGGATGAGATAATAAAGATGAAGAGTGTATGTACTTGATTTTGTATAATTTGAGTGGCCCATTCCAAATATTTTCTTCTGCCTTTTTCTCTAGCATGGATGCATTATGTTTTACATTCAAAATTTTAGATCTAGAGATGTTTTATGAGAGACTGACTAAGGAGGAATCCAAATTGTCTCACCTTGAATCTTCTACCTCTTAAAAATCATTAGTAGCATCACATCCTAATAAGAATGGAAAAAATAAAAATAAGAAACAAAAATCCTCCTTCTCCATCTCAAAATACACCTAAGCCCATCACTAACAGATCTAAACCCAAATCATCTTCAAAATCCAAGAATAAGTCTAACCTATCTTGATCCTATTATGGGGAGATTGGTCATGAAGAGTCTAGGTGTTTCAAGATAATTTAATACCTAGAATATGTCATTAGGAAATTAAATATTTCTATCTCCACTCCTTATCCATCTTATAAGCATTGGAAAGTATTTAATGTTGTTGGTAGATCACAATCACTTATTTCAAATAGTTGGGTTCTAGATTCTAGTGCTTCACACCATATGACTTATTCGAAGGAGTCCTTTATATCTCTTGGTTTGATTTCTAATTCCAAAATTGAGTTTGGATAGTCTTAATTTATTTATATTAAGGTAAATGGTGACATATATCTAGATGGTGGCCGCATCAATGATGCATTATATGTTCTAGACATCACCACTAGTCTACTTTTAGTTTATTATATTTTCTATTCTAGTTAAGGTAAGATAGTGACTTTCACACCATAGGGTGTTATAGTTTGAGATTTTTTAGATCCACACACACTTATTTCATATTTTTTTGTTGATCATAGTTCTCTACTCTATTATTTTGAGTGTTTTGATGATACTCCTCTAGGGATGTGTTTAGTTTTTCACATAGATTATAAGAGTTAACTTTGGCATGAGATATTCACACACCTAAACTATATATATTTGAAGGAGTTGAGAAATCATAGTATGGTAGAGGGTCTTCCTATAGTTTCATGTCTTGATGGATCTTGCCCTAGTTCTACATTAGGGAAACAACACTAAGATTCATTTTCTAAGGGCATGATCATGAGAGTTTTTTCACCACTTGAGTTTGTGCATAGTGATTTTATTGTATTTTATACTCCTTTAAATGGATCTAAGTATGTAATTACCCTAATTGATAATTTATTGAGGTGTACTTAGGTTTATTTTTGCAAGTACAAGAGTGATGTCTTTTCTCACTTCAAATTCTTTAAGGATTTGGTCAAGAAACAATCTTATAATTGCATCAAGAAGCTTCATACAAATAATGGGGAGGAGTAATTTAGTTGAGAATTATTTGATTATTTGGTATCCCATGGTATTTTTCACTAGTCTTTTATTACACATACTCAACAACAGAATGGCTTAGTAAAATGGAAGAACTAAACTTTGAAGGAAATGGATAACTACATGATGCATTCATAAGATTTACCTCCTATCTATTTGGAAAATGTAGTTAATTATGTGAACTACATTCAAAATTACACACCACATAGAGCACTTTGGCATATGACTATGGAAGAAGCTTGGTTTGAAACCAATCCTAATGTTTCATTTTTCCAAGTCTTTTAGAGATTTGATTGGGAATTTGTACCAAATAAGAAAAGGAAAGCATTTGATAAGAATATAAAACCTTTTATTTATGTAGGGTATTGTGAGAACATGATATCTTATCATATTTTATATCTTAATAATCATGATGTTCATTTTTTAACACATGTACAATTTGATGATCAATTAATATCACATTATTTCTCATCTTCTTCCATGCCTTATTCTTCTTCTTTTGATGATTAATCACCTACTCTTGAGGTTTCATTATCTAAGGAGATAGTTCAAGAGATTCCTAAGGTGGTTATAGATGATGAGGATCTTATTCACACTAATGTTTCCACTATGCCTAGGTGGGATCATACTATAATTTATGAGGCAATACTTTTCATACAGGATATTCCACCCACTTAACATCATTGTGTAAATTCTATGGGTACTTAAATTTTGAGTTAGGCATTCTCTAGTAATCCATAATATTTTTCATAGGCTCATGGGATACAAGAGTGTGATGATGTGATGATAGATGACTATTCTTTAGTGATGAAGAATCAAACTTGGGATTTGGTCACTCTTTCTAATGGAAGAAAGTTTGTTAGGTGCAAGTGGATTTACCACACCAAGTATGCAGTTGATGGGTACATTGATAAGTATAAGTCATGTATTATTGTAAATGGGTTCTCATAGGTCAAAGGTATTAACTAATCTAAGACTTGTGTACCCATTACCAAGATGGATTTTGTTCACCTTATATTTTCTCTTTCTACATCATAGGGTTCACCAGTGTACTAAATAGATGTTAAGAGTGATTTATTACATGGATACTTGGATAAGGAAATATATATGGGGAAACTTGTTAGGTTTGCTCATGATTATTATCTTATTTATTGACTTAGGATGTTTCTTTATGGTATCAAACAATCCCTACAGGCTTGGTATGAGAAGATACATTCATTTCATCTCTCCACTAGCTTTGTTAGCTACCACTCTAATCCTACATTATATATTCAATATATTGGGAAGGATATTATTATACCAGTCTTGTATGTTGATGATATGCTTATCATAGGTAGATCTTCATCTCATATTTAGACTATTCAGTAGGCACTTTCAGCATAGTTCCACATTATAGATGTTGGCCTTTTGTATTTTTTCTTGGTTTACTAATTTCACAATTAGATACAAGGCTTTATTTGAGTTAGTATAAATATACCCATGATATTATTCAACATTTTTTCATGGCTAATTTTAATCCAAGTCCTCCTCTTCAGTCTAGACTAACTCTCACTACCACTTGTACTACTACACTTTGTGATCCTACATTGTATAGGTAGATGGTTGGGAGTCTTATGTATTTGACCCATAATCACCCTGATATTTCATTTGAAATTAGGATTGTATCTATGTTTACACATGACCCTCATGAAAATCATTAATAAGATGATAAGAGGATTTTATGATATCTGTGAGATACTACTCATTTTGGATTACACTAAACTATGGGCTATACTTAGTTAGGTAAAATGATTTAGATTGGGTAGGTTCTCTTGATTATAGGTGCTCCACTTTTAACTACATAATTTTTCATGGTTATTCACCTATTTATTAGTTGTGAAAGAAGAAACATGCTATTTCTCTTTTATCTACAAAGGATGAGTAAAAGGTAGTAGTTACAATGAGTTAGTAGATTCTTTGGCTTCATCAATTATTGATAGATTTTGGCTTCACACATGATTCACCCACTATACTTTAGTGTGACAACGAAATTGAAATTCACATATCTCACAACCTAATTGATCACCAATGGAACAAGCACATTAAGGTATATATGAACTTCATTCATCATCACATTCAAGATGGAGTTCTTAGCTTGGAGTATATTCTAACTAAATAATAAGTTGCAAACATATTCATGAATACTTTTGCATCACCTCATTTCCTTGAGTTGTCTGACATGATTGGGGTTTCAAAATTTGTCCTTAGGGATTTTTCATGAGGATATCTTCCTTCATCATTTCATGGATACATATTTTACATGAATACGTTATCAAGCCTAGTTATCAAGACTTATACTGTGGATATGACACTATTTTCTTGGCTATTTTTTACCCATAGATTCACATGAGGGAAGGTGTTAGAGTATGTATTTCTCATGTTTTCTAGTGTATTTTCTAGTTATTTTATCCTTTTTCTAGTTTTTCATATATGAGTATTTATCCTAAATTGGTTAGTTAGACTATTTCTTTAATTTTCCATGCCTACTTATGCAAGGGATTCTTATTGTATTAACATCTCATTCTAAATAACAATTTACTCGATTTTATTTGCAATCATTTATCTGCAGCTTCCTTGTGTGATTTTTTTATAGTTGATACTTCATAATCTTGGGTTGGAATGTTTCTTAACCATTCCTAAAAATAACCACTAAGGTTAGTGGAGAGAGTATGTACATTTCACCAACCAGTCTATATTTAGAACTTTGATAAATTTGTTCCCTTGAATGGAATTATTTGTATAATTTTCCACATGCTTTGATAGGTCCAAAAAATAGAACTCATACTATGAAACTATATTTCTCCCTTGTTTAAGCTCATGTAACTCATCCACCTTATTCTAAAGGTAGTTGGGTGAAATATATCAAACTCTAAAATACTCCTCATATAGTTCCCAAGTAAGAGTATATGGTGTTTTAATCACCTAAAAGTGGTAATCATATGCTAAGAGTGTTGCTTGAGTCAACCTACCCCTAATCTAGATAGAGACCCATTATAAAGCCTTACATTAACATTTTTAGTAATCTAACAGACCACAATCATCTATATCTAGTCAAAACATACTCCCAGAATTATCAACCCTAACTCAAATAAAAATTACTTAATAGTCTATAGAGAGGACATTATCACCACATTTGGGATACTAAAGCCACATGGTGCTAGTAACCCCAATTGGGCACTACTGTCCTAAGACTTAAATATTCCCAAAGGATACTTTTTCAAATGTTTACCCCACCTAAGGTCATCCTAAGCTCATTTTATTATCCACATAAGCAACATACCTCTATAAATACAAGTCTAATCTACCTCTATTGACTAGATGTAAAATATATGCAAAATTTATTCAAACTAAAGATAAAGTTGTGTAAAATCAAGGTATTTAATTCCTATTCTACCTTAATTTTTGCATATTACCATCTATAATAGCCCTAAGTCCAATTTTTAATAATTTCAAAGATAAAAAATATTCAAGGCATCCAAAGCCACTCTTATTTTAGCATTCACTGGCACATACATCAAGCACTAGGTGGGAGAAATACATCAAACTTAATCCCTCTTTGAATTATTGGTATATAGGCAACTATCTACACAAAGGAGTGTTGAGGATGTCTAGTCCATCCTACAAACACATAAAAAATTATTTCTCATACTATACTTTCAAGGAGATTAAGTTTTTCACATCAAATTAGGTTTTTTAGATATAATATAGAGCTACAAGTTTTGGTCATAGAGGAAAATAACATATAGACACATGCACAGGTGTTCCCTAAAAATATGAACAATATTGTAAAGGGGATGTTAGCACAACATTGAGGACACTACACATATATGGCACTAATTTCCACACTTGAAAATACTATCTAGTGATAAAATGAACACCAAAATCCTATTAATGACACTCATAACTAATCAGATCTCAACTTTCAAAACCTAGATCATTCATGATAGTTTATTTTGAAATAAGTCTTCATTTAAGCCTATTTATCTCTTTTTTTTTGTAAATTCAAAATAAGTCAAATTCCATAATAAATTAGTAATTAATAATTACCTATTTATTTGACTGATTTAGACATCTCAGCCTCTTAACCAAACATAAAAACTACACATATAAAACTCTAAAAGAGTAAATAATTTGGTGAATCCATCTTACTTCACATATTTCTTCATACCCTAGCTTGCATTCATGCAAATTTTTTACAATACATATAGGTCTGAGTCCTTTTGATTTTCTAAATTTTTTAGACAACCTAGCTAATTAAAATCAATTTTACATTAGGGTTTTAATTTATTTTACATATAATCTAAATTATTGTAAAAAAAACCATAGATTTAAAAACCCTAACCCTAGATGCACTTAGGGTTTGTATCCTTTCCTATTTATACTTATATTTTGCTTCCAAAACTCAAATTTCATAGTCACATATCCTTTAATCCATGTCATTATGATAATAATGACAAAATAGATAAATTACTTTTTATTTGTAAATTTTCACACTTTTATTTGAATGCTTATCCCATTAAATTAAAATAAACTAAGAAAAGACATCAATACATGTATAGATGATTCTTACTATCCAATAAAATATTCATCATATTTCATAGCATGTTATCTTTCTTCTATGTTCAAAATAATCAATACATTATTTTTTACTCACATAGACATATGTATACATGATGATTCACATCAATTAAAATGCTTTTCATGTTTCTTTATTTATTTCACATGTTATCTTTATTATATGAGAATTAAAATTAAGATAATATTATTTCAACACATAGATAAATTCTTAAATCAAACCCATACACACATAAATGATTTATCACATAAACTAACCACTATGTTTCAATTTTTAATGTCATATCTTATGCACAGTAAAGAATATCCTTCTTCTCCTCATCTCCATGAGGGTGATACATAATTTACCTCTAACTAGGTCAATGCTATCATTGGTCCATGAGATGATAGAGCTTATAACACTATCATTGATCCCCCTACTCATCTTATTCACACTTCTTCCCTACAGGGTGTGTGCCTACATGTTCAAACAAAAACATATAGGTTTTGAACTAGTGATACTCTATGCGATCAAATTATCAGTATGACCAAGATAATTACAAGTTTAAAAAATTAAAATTGACTACTACATGAAAAATATTACATTGAGAAATCAATTTACAAGATAAAGGCCTCTAGGGCACAATAGTGTAAATCATGTTTATACATCTTCAACTAATCAAATTATGGAAAATAACATTACATATCATAACATGACATCATAATAAAGTAAATCTATAACTAAAATAGATAACATAACATAACATACAATGGCACATATAAAAATTAAAAAAAGGGTTACATTTTAAAACATTACAAAAATGGTTACCAAAGCATAACTCAAAACAATAAAAGGTTCTAAAACCATAGTCAAATCAAGAAACAATAAAACAAGAACAAATAAATCAAGAAAAGCTACCTCTCCAAAATGAGGATCAACATTCAGTATGGTATAGATTTGGTCAAAATTATCTATAACAATATGATTATCATGGTCATGGTTTGGGCAAATAGGCCTAAGGCATCACTTCTCCTATTCTATCAATTGATAATATTGGTCAACAAGGTTTAGGGTTTATTAAAAATCCTAAGGCACATCAGTCACAAATACATAAGAAATATTACAAAAATAGTAAGAGATTTAGTTACAAATTCAAAATCATGCTCATCCAACAAGCATTCTCAAACAAGGTTTTCTAGAAAAATATCCCCCATAACATATTATATTTATGATAAGAACAATTTCAAAGGTAAAATCACAATCAATATTCCAAAGCACAATTGAGAAAGGTCAACTGCATAGTATCAGGTAGTTACCTCAAGCACACTAGGTAATTATGATTTTGATATGAAATAATATTAAGATTTTGATGAGGAATAATACTCAGATTTATACTATAATAACATTTAACTACAACATAGCAATGACATTACATGAGAGATTATCATTCCTATATTTGACATAGGACACGATGATAGTGTGTCTCCCATGATACTCATTGATTAGTATGGTTCCTACCCTTGTACATACTTCCTTCCCTCCCTTGTTCATTCTACAAAGTTTATTTTCATTTGATTGTACATAGATTATACTAAAAAAACACAAAAACACTATAACATGTCAAAATACAAAAACATTCAAATGTTTCAAAAAAATAAATGTTTTTATAGATTGTATGCATTACTATGTTTACATTTCTACTACTTACAAGATATTGCATATTGATAGCTATCCTAGTATAGTCAGTTTTATCATACACATATACTTTACTTATTATTATTGAGTGTTTGTAGATTTTAGATAGGATTTTGGTCAACTACACTGATCTAGACCAACTATCATCTACCCATTAGGGGAATTTAAACGGATCTAGTTTTATACATTGATACATCTACCCACTTGGGGGCATCTCATACATAGTTTCTATAACTAGGTTTTATCTTAGATAATATACATACTAGGTTATGCATTGACTTATCTTGATATTGATCATTATTATTCATTGCTCATATTTTTTATCAACTATAACTAGTTAGAATCAGTAGATATGTACTTTATCATCTACATAGAGATGTATTACATAGTTATAAATGCTTTCAATCTTAGTTCCTAGATTATACTTGATTGTGTTTCATATGCTTCTTCCATCTATGATGTTATTTAAATATGCCATTGTTCATTGGCTTCTATACCACTTCTCTTTTTAAATGCCTTGGACATGTTCCCATGTCCATTGTGTGTGTTATTTCATACTTTTATATGTGTACATTTTAGCATGTCCTTCTTTGTGGATCCACACCAAATCATTTATTGTTTGCATATGTGGACATTTGAACATGTCCTTTTATGTTTTCATTCTCAAATTTAGTGGTGTGTGCTCATGTCCCTTGTATTGTGGCCCCTTGGTCTACCTTTTGCATGCCTCATGTGTTTTTATGTTTGCTTCCATGTATGATTTTACACCTTGAAACTTATATTTGATTGTTACACACACACACACACACACAAACACACATCAATTTTTGATTCCATGAGGGACCTTATGCATATACCCTTCCAACATGGGATATTTGATGGACATCATGACCCATACCCCTAGATAGTTACTCAAATTTTATTATTTTTATACATATCTTACATCTATCTTGACACCATTGTGTAATTCTAGATTACAACATACATATTACATTTATTACTATTGCTTAGATACATTTACATTTTGATGTTATGTTTGTACATTATATTGGAATATCATGCACATGCTCCATCTAATACATTTTGTAGAGACAATTATTTAGAGGTAAACTCTTCCACAAATTTCATAACTACCTTAAAAAAGGGATCAATTTGATATATTAGACTCAGGATAGACATAGGATAAAATAGAGGTTTAATAGTTAGTTTACACCACATGAAGATTACACCAATATCCATTAGTGCCATAGGGTATTACTATCTAGTATCCCTAACTTTTAAATAGTCCATATCATTCAAACTAGCACACCAAGTACAATATAAATTTACACAAATATAGTCATAGATTTGGCAATTATTTTTAGATTTAACTTAGATTTAGTCATTTCAATTAAAATTCATACTAGTTGCTTAGATTTGAGGGCCTCATACATGGCATGATCACTCATTCATTCATATCTGTTACACAAATTTAGTTATTACATACTTGATTTAGATTCAATATACTTAGATAATAGATTGGGGGCATGTGTATAACACATAGTTTCCATATACTTAATCTTCAAATAGGTTGATCATATGGAATGGAAAATTATATCTCATTATCTACATTATATACACTTATTATCACATTCTTGGTAATCACCAGATTCATGCTTTACTCCATCAACATTAGTTGGAATTCTTGAGTGATATTGAGCTACCTAATATACTTAAGTGGCCACAGAGTCAAATACACAATTATATTACTTAGTTAGATACTTTCAACACTTTGTGCAATATATTTATAGATGCATATACATCACAAAGGGGAAATGATGGTTAATATCCTAATTGAGTTTTTAATCCACCTATATGAGAGGGTTTGACATACTTATAGTTTTATCCAATCTATTCATAGAGATAAAGATCGACCAAGTAGGGGTGGGAAATATGGAATCAAAACCAAATTGAGTTCTTGAGCCACCCATATGAGAATTGAGGAATCCATCATCTTAATTCAAGTTATTCAATGATATGAATAGTATGCACATTCATACATACACATAGATTATCACCAAGTTCATCTATTGGTTCATGTACCCAACAAAATGTACTCATTCTTTTCCTCTCTCTTTACTTAGTTATTTCATTTCAACATAGTCTTTTGCTTTTGATTATCTCATTAGTAAGGATTGATTTTTGAATGTTTCATTATAGGACATTGATTTGGATCATGTTTCACATATGCAAACCTAAATTCACATATTAAAACTCAAATACATGGGGTTCACTTCTAAGGTAATTCTAGGAATGCTTCTTTTTCATTTAAACTAGTCATTTTGCTTTGATGCATCACTAACATAAATGAAGAGCAAGTTTAATCACTTAAAAGTGGTAATTGGATGTTAAGAGTGTCTCTTGAGTCAGCCTATCCTTAGGATAGCCATATACCCACTCTAGAGAATTAGACTTACATTTCTAATCTTTTAGTAGACCACATTCACTTACATCTAGTCAAAACATAGTCCCAAAATTGTCAACCCTGACTCTAATCTAAATTGTTAATAGTCTCTAGAGAGGACATTAGTACCACATTTGGGACACTACAACCATATGAAACTAGTGTTCCCAACTAGGCACTACTATCCTTATCTTCAACTCTTCCCAATGGATACTTTTTCAAACATGTACCCCTCCTAAGGTTAGCATAAACTCATTATCTTATCTGCACAAGCAATAAAACCCTATAAATACAAGTCTAATCCACCTATATTGACTAGATGGAAAGTATATGCAAAATTTATTCAAATCAAAGTATTTGATCCATATTCTACCCTACTTTCTCCATACTACCATATAAAACATCCCTAAGTCTAGTTTTCAATAATTTCAAATCTCAAACACATTGAAGGAATCCAAGGCCACTCTCATTCTAGCATTCACTAGCACATACATCAAGCACTAAGTGGGAAAACTACATTGAACTTGATTCCTCTTTAGAGTATTAGTATGTAGGTAACTCTCTACTTAGAGAGGTGTTAAGGATGTTTAGTTCATCCTACTAACACACACAAAATTATTGCTCATGCTATACTTATAAGGAGATTATAGTTTTCACATCAAATAATGTTTTCTAGGTACAATATAGAGCTATAGGTTTTGGTCATGCAATAATAAAAGATACAAATATAGGCATAGGTTCTCCCTAAAAATAGGAATAGTATTCCAAAGGGGATATTATAACCACATTGATGACACTACATAGATGGTGCTAATTTAAATACTAGTTGTTATTGTCTAATGAACATATGAACACCAGAATCACATTGACTAGGGTTAATTTTAAGAGCCTATATTAGAAAATCCCTTAGGTTTATTTAGTTAAATCTAATTCATAACCTTGGAGAATCTAAAGATTCTAAAAAAATCACCTTTTTAACTTTTTTGTACAACTTCCCATCTACACAGATAAAATAGATAAGTTGTGGGATAAATTTTAAAAGAGTATATAATTTTTTTCTAAACCTTAATATTATTTTATATTTAGATTCCTCTCAAATATTTATGCCATTTCAAAAAAAATCGTCTCAATTAAATTTTGTATGTAAATGTTATGGCCTTAGTAAGTTGGGGTTTAGTTTTCATCTTTCACCCAATAGAATCATGATGTTGTTGCCCAATAACATCATAATGTTATTTATTGACAACATAAACATCATGATGTAATTAGGCAACACCATGTGTTGCTTAATAGAAACTAAACCCCAACTTTTTGAGGCTATAACTTTTGTATACAGACTCAGATTGAGATTATTTTATTTGAAATTGCAAAGATCTTTGAGAGGAATCCAAATATGCAAATATGAAATCTTTTTATGCTCATTTTTTATTTATCCTACAACCTATCTATTTTAACTCTTCAATGCAGATAGTGACTTCCTAAATGAGACTTGTATGGTAACCCCCATGAACATATGTACTATATATAAGGTAAATTACATGGATCCCCCATAATTATTATAAATGATTGGTGAGCCAACCCTTAAAAAAAATTACATCTCAAAATTTTAGGTGAATGGGTCCTATGTATTACTCCTAAAAAAATTACCAAATATAATTTTCCAAAAATTGAATATTCTTGAATCAATGAATATTTTGCACTAAAATTTACCTTATTGTTTATAACACTTAGAACTGCTCAAATCTCAGCTTTCAGAACCCACATCATCTGTGATAGTCATTTTTTAGATAAGTCCTCATTTAAGCCTATTTGTTGGTTTTTTATAATGTCAAAATAAGTCAATTTCCATAACAAATCAATACTTAATTATTAAATATTTATTTAATTTATTTAAACATCTCATCCCCTTAACCAAACATTAGAATTACACATGTAAAAATATAAAATGTTAAATCAGGTGTCAAATGAATTTTTCACTCCTTGCACTCCCACCAAATCTTACATTCAACTCTAAGTAAATGAAAAAACAATTGATATTTTCCATTAAAATCACATTCATACATGGTTAAATATCATGAATATTATCCAACCATGCCTTAACTACAAAACTATCTTAGATACCATCAAAATTTAGTAGGCGAAGTTGAATAAATTTCTTAGCCAGATCTCATGTTTCTAGCCTAGGAAGGTGATCATATTATTTCCTCTCCCAAAACTCCACTCTATGATATAACTATGTCCTATCTCCCTTTAAATGATGGTTTTAGGGACTACATTATTTTATACTCTCTTCCTCGCCCTCTACTATCTACTATGTCAAGCTATGAGTCTTCTTCCTCTCACCCTTTACTTACCTTTGTCAACCTCATGAAGGGTATGGAGATTTATTATTTGATATCTCGTATACCATTGGTAACCTCTCTTTAATAATTCAAGCATTTGTTACATGGCCTAGAGTATATGAGGCCCAAGGTCTACCAACCCCTATGAAGCTATAGGTGGTTGTGGATCCTGAGGTGGGTATATAAACTCATTTATGTCATCAACAACCTATAGTATTCTCCCTCATCACCTGATACTACATAATCAAATTACAAGAGTTAGATCAAAATGTAAGTAATGGACCAAAATTAATAAGCTAATAAGTTACCAAGATCTTTTGATGTTGAAACTATGTGGTGATACCAAAATGTCATGCCTAAAAAACTAACATGATTAATAATACAAAAAAATAGACCAATTTATTTAAGAATGTCTATAAAACATTATTATCACTCACACTATCAATAATTTTCCCAATACATATCAAAATACACAAAATATGATGTGATAAACACACATGCCTAAACAACATCTAATATGCATGTAGTTGCATGGTATCTTACCCAAAAATTTAAGCCCCACTCACTCAAATTGTTGTATAAGATCAAAAAAATATCAACACTCTCTAAACTGACCTAAAAGGCCCCATAACACCAAGCCCCAAAAATTATTCTTGAATAAGCCAAGTTGGGTTTGAATAACCACTGATTTGAATGATTTTATATAACTCTTTGTGATGTTCAAAAATGTCTTTGAATGATTCTAGCCAATCATAGGGGTCAGTTTGCACTTAAGTCATAATAAAAATCCATTTTAAACTTTTTTGAACTTAATTCAAAGTCATGGAAATTTCATAATAAAAATCCATTTTAAACTTTTTTGAACTTATTTCAAAGTCATGGAAATTTCTCAACCAAAAATCATATAGTCCCTATATGACATCCAATGGAATGAATTAAGTGTTGAAGAATAAAGCAAATAATGAAAGTGACAATATTTAGGGCTACTATAAATTATCATGTCAAAAATATAAATACTAGCCCTTCATTTTTATAAGAGAATGCATAGCATACTCGATGAACAACTAAGGAATCACTACTGTTATAATGCATAATTTATCTCACAACACTCCAAAATTCTAACTAGTGAGTAAATTGACCAAAACTATCTATTTCTCATAAGAAATTCCAATGTGCTAGGTGTGCAAAAAATGACATAAAAAATTGTCAAGTGAGAATGCCCAACATGCCACATGAAAGACCCAACAACTAATATGAGAAAAGGGTGTATTAAAAAATTCCCACATTTATGAATTTAGACAAGGATAAAAATTCAAACCCCCATGAAACTTTATAAATCAATGTGAGCATAATAAAAATCTAAAACACCAACCTAAAAGTTATATGAAGTACTTAAAAGTGATTGCCTCTAAAAATGAGGTGTCATACTTAATGTGGAAATTATTATGATTTGATATTTAAAAGCAATACATTGTTATTTAAAAACTACCAATTTGAAATGAAATGAAAATAAATATATATTACTAATGTGACCAATGCAAAAAAAACATGCATTTTCAAAAAACACCATGCAAATATAAGCTACCAGTTAAAATTTATGGCCCTTGAAAGCACTACCCTTATCATCCATAATGTATTTCAAAACATTCCCTCCACAATCATGACTAAGGATTTAATTAATCAAAACTATCTATATCTCAAAAAAATTCCAATGTGGTAGGTGTGCAAAAAATCATATACAAAATTGTCAAGTGAGAGTTCCCAATATGACACATGTAAGACCCAACAACTAATATAAGAAAAAAGTGCATGAAAAAAAAAATGAATTTAGACAAGGCTAAAAATTCAAACCCAAATGGAGCTTTATACTCAACATGTGTATAATAAAAATCTAAAACACCCACCTAGAAGTTGTATGAATCACTTAAAAGTGATCCCCTCTAAAAATGAGGTGGAACTTATACTTAATGTGTAAATTAGTATGGTTTACTATTTCAAAATAAGCTATTTCTCTTTAAAAACTACTAATTTGAAACTAAATTAAAATAAATAGATATTACTATTGTGACATGTTGAAAAAAAACATGCATTTTCAAAAAAACACCATGCAAGTTTAAGTTACCAATTAAAAGTTATGGCCTTTAGAAGGTCCAAAAAATAAGAGTTGGTGAGAAAAATAGGCAAGAAATTGTAAATTATAGAAAAATGGATTTACCTGACTACTACATAGATCTCAAAAAAATAGGCAAGATGAAAACATCACTCTCTTAATGAACCCAAATCTAATCCATAGTCCAATATAAATGCGAACAACTTGTCTCAATCTAATTAGAAAACATGAAATTTGTTCCCAAAAACATGATAAATGAGTTAAAAAGGCTATTTTCCTTCCTATTGGTTATTTCTTACACCTACAAATTCTCTAAATCTACATAGAATGTAATCTAATTTGCTTTGCAAATGAGTTGTCAATGTTGTATTTAGGTGAAACAAAAATCATCTCTTACTTATCTTGCACTCTAAACATAATTGAAATGTTTGACTCACACTAAAAACACTAAAATTTTGAAAAAAAATGGAAAATATTAAATGGAACTCCTCCATACATAGATCTACAATATAAAAATGAGTCTATATGAAGGAAAACTAGATTTGAGATAAGAAGATATGGGACATGAAAATAAATCTCAGTTGTATAGAAGTCACTCTATCCAAATGTCACTAGAATTATTATTTTGACTTAAACAAAAAATATGTAGTGGGTAATTTTGAATACCTGAAATGAGGGTTGGCTCAAAAATGCAATTTTGGATCAAATAAAAAATATTCAATGGGTAATTTTGGAAACTTCGAATGAGGGTTGAATAAAAAATATGTTTATGAGCTAGAGACGTTATGTGGGAGTGTTGATATTTCTTAATAGTATAGAAATCCAAAATGATTGCATATGGATACTAACTTTATATAGACACATAAATTTAGTATTAAACACTTGATAATGTTAGTTTTTACCTATCCTTGACATACATGACTTGTGTATACACTTATGACTCTTTTTTTACATTATCTCCTTTATATTCACCTATCTATGGACTTGGACTTCCCAATTCACCACCATTCATATATAAGATCTCCTTAATCCATGTTTTAGTACATTATTATCCTAAGTAGATTACCATCATAATCTAAATCATTATTTATACCTTTGTTAGCAGTGTTCTAGGTTATGTAAAATCCTATAAAACCCCAAATTTATATGTGAAGATGTTTTATTTTCTCATTTTACATGTTATAGGGAAAAGTTTGGGATTTTAAAGGAGAGCTACCCTCTTTGACAACATCCTCATCCTGACATTGTAATAATAATGAATTTTTTGTTCTATTTCCTTGTTATGAGAATGATTTTCCAAAAAAATCTTGTTGAGATTGTTTTATAATTCAATTTTGTGTGTGTGTGTGTGTGTGTGTGTGTGTGTGTGTGTGTGTGTGTGTGTGTGTGTGTGTGTGTGTGTGTGTGTGTGTGTGTGTGTGTGTGTGTGTGTGTGTGTGTGACTTGGAAAATTATGTGTATATTGAGGAATACATTTGCATATCCTTGAGGCATTATCTTAAAGCATCCAATTTTTAAAATAAAATAAAATTAATAGTCCCTAAGCCAAGTTTAAACATCTACACTAAGTTCAAATTTGTATATTATCAAGTGATAAAATTCTAATAGGTTGCATAACATTCTATCAGTTGACTATTGATCATACATACACATAAGTGGGAGAACTATGTGTGGTTTGAGACCTCTTTAGAATATTGGAATCTAGGTAATAATCAACCACTTAGTAGGGTATAGTTTGGGCTTTCCAACCCATATTTTTTACGCTTTTTTTATAGGCCAAGAAAGTGTCAAAATTGGGCATAGGATTTCAAGGTAAAGGAAGAAAAATTTAAATATGTGCATAGAATTGAGAATCTAAAATTACATAGGAAACAACATGACATGTAGGTGTATTAATCTATGGTAGAATAGAGTGAAAAAATCTATAGGATAGTTTTGTCAAATAAAAAACATATCCTATTGTCATAGGTGTCTGAGGAGTCTCCTAAGCCAAATGATCACATATCCATTTCAAGTTGTATAAAGTGATTGTGCACAAATAGTGATAAGAATATAATAGTGAACAATCTAAGTACCCTATCTTCTTGAAATTTCTATAAATATTAATTTATGTATAAATATTCCTTTTTACATTTAAATAAACATAGTTTATGCCATATCTTTTACAATCTAAATTATCATGGTTCAAGCTTGTTTAGATCACTAAATCCAAAATAAGTTAAAATATTTGGTGAAATAGACTATTCTTTCAAGCATAGTAGACCCTTGGTTTCCTTTAAGGTTTCTTTCTACCTTCTAAGGGTTTCAAATTTTGGCATAAGGGGTTTATATCTAATTTTTTATATTCCCTCATTCACATACCTAAATCATGGCTATAATGGATATATATAGTTTATAATTTCTTATTAACTCCATTATTATCATAATTACATGTTTCTTCCATGAAATAATGTAATATCTTTAACAACCATGTAATCAAAAGGGCAAAAATTATGTGCAATAAACCTAAGGTTAAAATTAATGATAAAGAATCCTTACTCTCCTCAATAATTCATATTATCTAAATATCTAATCTAAGATGCTTTTGGTTACCACTCGACATCAAAGGACATGCAAGACTCAATTCATATTTCCTCCCCATAGACCTTAAGGTGCTGATATCTACCATCTTTCTCGCATTATTTTCCTTAGGATTATATTGGATTCTACAATCCATTTTATCATAACATGAAGAGGTAGGGTGACCCATCATGTGTGGTAGAATGGAAATAATAAAAATGTCCCTCCTCATCCCCCTCCATCTCTCATGATTCTAAACAACCCCAAAAAATGGTATGATAGTATTGATCAACTTAAGAATAACCAAACTAAGTTATCCATAATAGAGTTACTCAAGAGGTCAACTATATACAAGGATATCTATATGAAGAATTATTTGACTCAACTTTACTAAATGATGCAGAACCTACTTCTTTTACATCCATCATCAATATATTTAAGAATAGTGAGTACAATATTTCTTTTGAGAATAATGATTTGCCTAATTGACATATTACAGATCATAATCTCCCATTGTTCATTCAAGTGAAAATATTTAATAAGGCTATCAAGTGTGTCCTAATATATAATGGATAAGGATTGAATATTTTAAAAATTACATTTATTAAAACATTGGGTATCAATATGGACTCTATTCATAAATTAGATAATAATATCATAGGCTTTGATAATATCCCTAACATGGTGATAGGATCCATTATTTTGGATATGATAGTGGGCCTTAAGACACTCTCTACTATGTTTTATGTGATGCCAAATCATTTACATTATACCCTACTATGAGGTAGACCATATATTGTTACACTAGAAGTTGTACCATCTACTTTACATAGGTGCTTAACATTTGTGCATAATATATGTTTGCACACATGTCTTAAAAATAACCAGCCTTTAAATTATTAGATAATAATATAACCTAGTGATGGAAATATTCCATAATCAAATGATTTTTATTCCATCATAATACCTTCATCATAAAGCATAACACAAAAATTAATGCATACATATTAATTTAGGAATTCAATAAAAGCAAATGAAAATTATCCAATTTCAACCATAATTAAATCAATAGACAATGAAGCACAAAAAACATAATTTTAACACAAAAAGAGAAGATAACATATCTTTCCTTATTATTTAATTCAAATAATCTTGATGAAATATTCATAAAAAATATATGAAATCAATGATGATGAGAATGAATTTAATGTATGCATTAGCAAGGATGACCTATAACTATCATCTTTATATCATTAGACTAGGAATCAAATAAGGTCATAGAAATATATACTACATATATTTGGATGATCAAATAAGGACCTATCAAAGATTAATTTACTTTCAAATGACATGAGGGAGGGTTTACAAACACTAATCCTATGACATGGGGTATATCTGTCACTAGGGTTCAATGTAGATAAGTGATTGTAATAATGATTATAAAGGTTGTAATAAATGGGTGTATCAAGGATATAATAAGGATACCACATAAAATGAACTAATTAAAAAGGGTATCCTAATCAAATATATCTAAAATCATTAAACTAATAAAAAGGTGATTGGTTCAATGGTCAACCAATGGGTTGTATATTTAACCTGAGGTGATAAGTGACAAGTCTAAGCAACCCTATATCTATACCAACTTTTTGGGTATAGAAAAAATCATAAAAAATATTAACACATACATTCTCAATAATAATAAGATAACAATATCAAGTATACTAAGTAAATAAATGAAATAAATTAAGGAAAGATATGCTTACTTTTGGGTGCATATGAAGACACTTTAATCTCCCCATTTTGCTCAAGTATCACTTTGTAAGAGATGTTGTATGTTGGAGATCTCAAATGGAAAGATGAATACCAAAGTATCCTTATTTGGGGATTCCAAATACTAAGGGTGTCTTATCTATTTAAATTTTCCTATCAATATTCAAAGACCATACAAGACTAGACCTCCAAGATAAGACTCAAAGCCTATATATCTTAAAAATATGACTTATGAGCAGAAATAAGATCACAAAAATAGAAGATTAAAGTATTATATCTATTTTAGAATGAAACAATATCCCTATATATAAAAATCCAATGCCCTAAAATATACTTTGATGGTATTAGCCAATTTAATACAATTGTAAGATGTTAGCTAATACAAAATTATATCAACCAAGCTAAAATAGTACACTATAAATAAGATAGACTTAAAACTATATTAGTCAAGACAATATAGTACATGGAAGACTAGTATGAAACATATTGTACTAGCCTAGCTAATACAATAAGATATAATGAAGCTATAAAATATAAATGGAGAGTAGATAGAGAGGTAAGATATAAGGGGTATCAAATGAGGCTAAAATGATAGTAATAAAGGTATGATAGAATATTATGCAAGTATATCTCATAAATTACCAAGAGCATATCCCACCCCATTCCCAATTCACCCTTTAAGGCATGCACTTAGTTTGATTGATATGATTCAAATCCTCTAAAAGAGAAATTTTTATTGAAGTGATAAAGTGAAAAATATGAGGTGTGTAAATATTCCCCACTCAAATCTCATAATGTGTAACAATGGTTAACATGGGATGGTGATTTAGGATAGATAGATGGTAATAAAAAGGAACATATCTAAAAAATAAATGTTGAAAGAAATATTGATAGATGAATAGTTGAAAATACCATATGGATACATTAACTTGCCTTTCTACTAAATGTCTGCATATAAGTTTCATAGTATTCATCATGAAAGGTGTAGTAATTGCATTTGAGAAAACCTAATTATACACAACTAAAAATATATGAATACAATATGCATGTATGTACGATAGTCAATAAATGTATGTAAAATGAAAAACTCTCAAAAATGATGGAAAAATTTGGAAAAATTGTTAAGATTATATTGATAAGGCTTAGTTATAACCAAAATATCCAAGGTGTAAACACATAAATTTGGTCACATATACTTGACAATTTCAATTCTTCCCTCATCCGAAACCACATGACTTGTGCCCAAATACACAACTTCTAATCACCATTCCTATAAAACTTTAATTTATATGTAGGATCAACTCATTTTTTTCATCACTAATACACAAAAATTTCAAATTAAAATTCTCAAACTACTTAAATCACCCTTATATTATCTCTAGTGTAGTTTAGGACTGTGTTATGCAAACAAGAGTGCTATCGTGCTCTTATCCATTTAGATTGGATAAATCCTATTCTAAATAATGGTTAGTTTTCAAAATTAAAATTATTATTTTATGTCTTCCTACACATTTTATAAGTTAGGATAAATTAAATTTAAAAAAGGCTCACCTATAAATTCATATCAAAGGTCATTCATTATCCACACTTGATATTCACTAGGTTCAAGATTTCACACTATTTCACATTAAAAAAATCTAGCCTATTATTTCCAAATTGAATATCAATCACAAGGAGCATTCATAATACAATTCAAGATCATTCCAAATAAATTGAATATTTTTCATTATTAAGCATAAAATCCATTTTATAACTACATACACATAGTCAAGGAATACAATTTCACAATCACTCTAAGTTAGATAACTATGTGGTTTTGATTTCCCTCATTGAAGTATTGGATATGTAGGCATTGATCAATCGTAAAGGGGATGATTAAGGTCATCTCTTCCCATTACACTCCCATCCTTTTTTTAGGTTTTAAATCTATCAAAATGCCCTTAGGGTTTTAAAGACACAATAAAAAAAACAAATTTTGTGTGACATAATCCAAATTATAAATCTCAAATTACTTAATATACATAATTGTATAAGGCAAAGAAAATAATATTTTAATAGCATTCAACCAGGATAAGTCCATAATCAATGGATTCAAATAGCCTATGATCATGTCCTCCTATAATGGTCTTGTATAGAATTAATTTCTGATCCTTTTTTTATCTTTCACCATCATATTTCTAATTCTTTTTATCTTTTGTTATCATCTAGTGATCATAGTCAACTACTATAAGTTAATGGTCAACATAAAAGAATAGCCTACATTACTATCCACTTATAGTAGATCTATCTAGAAAGAATTTTAGATTATGTTCATAGTCCTAAGTATGTACATTCACCTATTATACTTATCTCTAATGAGGGTTGGTGTGTCATCTTCATTTATTTTATATATGTCATGTCAATATGGGTAATGTCCAATGGTTGTTTGCAAGAGGATATGTAAAGTTTTATAACTAATAGTATTATTTTGGGAGTGATTTTTGGATAATATAATATATTTACCTAGAATATAATTTTCTTAAATTAAACTCTAATATTATTTCTTGTGAAAGGAAACAAATTTATTTATAAATCACAATTACACACTGCTAATTTAGTTTGTTGGATTAAAATTGCATGAATGTAAAACACATTGTTTAATCTAGTTTGCATTAAATGTGATTGAATGAAATTAAAACACATTGTTTAATATAGTTTTGTATAAATAAAATGCTAATAAAATAATCTCTTGGAATGAAATGTTTGAAAGCAATTTATTGGAGGTAAGTACACCAAAAAAAACTTGAAGGTTAAACATAGAAAATAGTACTTTGCATGAAAATGGATACCAAATTTAAAACACATAACAATGTATAATAATTAAATAAATACCAAATATATCCTTCTAATATAGATGAGTGGGACCTAACTCCTCAAAATAAGATTAAACACAATTAATCTTGGAAATAATTCAGGAAGTCAGCTTCTCACTAATATGGAAATTTGCTTACAATATTAAAAATGGTAATATACAAACTAAACACTCCTTGATTATCTACTACAACTATAATCAAAAGGACATTGTTTATATATCACAATGTTTAAAAAATATTGTTCAAGGATAAATTAAAAATAAAAATATGATATCTTCACTAAGATCTTGTTTGATTTCATAACAACATCCTTTCCACTTTCTTAGGAAAATAGGTGGAAAGTGATAGGCTCTAATTATTGCATGATTCCTTATCTATTGTTGGACAATGGGTTGCACTTCCTTGGTAGTTATAACCATTTGAATTTCATTTATTTATTAGATAACAATATATTATTTACAGTCACTTTGTGATAAATTCCCATAAATACAGTTACTATATATAGATATACTATTTATAGAAATTCTATATTTAGCATTCAAAGTGTTTCAAAAAATGTATTAATATTATTTATATATTATATGCACATATCTGTATCAATAATTCATATCTTTCTAGTGATATTTTAGGATGACTATAGATCTCTAGAGCTAGTCTAGTGACTTTCATAACCAGACTGGTGACTTTTGGAGCCAAACCAATAACTTTCAGAGCTAGCTAGGGATCTCCAGAGCTAGAAAAAAAGTTTGGTAAGTTGTAATGAAGAATAATTATATCTATAAATTTATTACAAATGGATCCTTAGTATTTATTTTTCTTCAAAAAACATTTGATCTTGACTATATTACTTAATTATGACATGTACATACAAAACTAGTGTCCTTTCCATGTAATTATTAGAACATAGTGGTTAAAATAGATAATAATGTTTTACACAGTATAATCAAGATAAATTACTCATTATATAATTTAAATTAACAATGATCCATATTATGAGCATGAAAATTCACTTAAAGGAAGGTTATAAGGGAAATAAGGAGGTTATTACTTAGATGTAATGATCCATATCATGACTCATCATATCCCCTGGACTTAACTTATTATAAGTCCTCTTACAATATAGGGACTTCATTGATCTCTAGAAATTGTCATATTCACTAAGGTCTAATTAAAATCATAAACATCATAATATGTGCCCCAGATTTTCTACTTTATACTGACATAACATTTGAATTCTCTGACCTTGGCTCTCCATTTCTCAAATTGTGCCACTCCTTGTGGTTTTGAGTTTGTTTATACAAACATGAGACTCAATAAGAATGGAGGTATATACCTCATACCAGTCCATTTTTGTCCATATGCCTATCTAAATTATTTTATTATTTATACAATAGTTCTAGCCCTTCTAAAACACTAAATAAGATTCATAGTATAAATGACCTATATTCTTTTCAAATGAATGCTTAATGTAACCCATATCTTATCACAAGTATCAAGGGATTTATTGAAATTATTATGAGTATATTACTCAAAATCATTAACACATTTAGTCATGTTTTTTTGATAATTCTATTTAACCATTGGATTATATAATAGATTTTGAAAAATGGGAACGATTTTTACTATATTAGGGAATTAAAGCATCATAAGGATCCCAATAGTTTTGAATTTCAAAAAATACTCTTATACCCTCTCATTACAAATAATTTTATTTTTAAAATTATAGATGTAATCCTTAAGCTAAAATTCTCCTATAAACAAGTTAATCAACAAGGATAAAATATTCCTGAGAAGGAAGTTGTACAAGAAAAATTCACATGAGATTTTGTTAACTAAGGATCTAGACTAATAAGCCTTTATAAAATATTTGTTATCCTCAAAATCATGAGGTAATTCACATGATATTATCAGTTTCCATCTATATATCTATGGGTGGATCAAAGGAAACTTTGATGGAGCTGTTAAAGGGAACCTGGGAAATGCAAGATGCAGAGGAGTCTTGAGAGATCATGTGGGAAATGTAATTGATGCTATTGCTATTCCCATTGGTAAGTCAAATTATCATATTGTTGAAGCTTCTGCGGCCCTTCAAACCATCAAATTAGCTGTTAAATCGGGATATTCTAAATTATGGCTGGAAGGGGATTCCTTGAATATTATTAATATATTAAATAACAAAAATTATGTTTCATGGTCTATAGAGGCAATGGTGTTGGAAATGAAAACCTTAATTCAAAAATTTGAGAAAGTAACTATTACCCATACTTACCATGAAGCCAATGGGGTTGCTGATTAGATAGCAAATTATGTAGTTCGAATAGGACACAAGGTGAGTTGGTAGGATACATTAAATAAGAATGTGGATCTTAGAGTGCTCATTAATTATGACGCAATTCATTCAAAGGAGGGAAAGATCTGCTTGGAATAGAAAATCAATGATTTGGCAGAGTGGCCTCACGGAGGAAGGATCATACTCATTAAATAGAAATATTCTAGAGAACGTGAAGTGGATTTTGAATGTGCCAAAAAATAGGTGAGTTTCATCACAAACTGATAATAGTTGGTCTCATTGCTCAGTATTCAGTGTTTGGGTGTTACTGGATATTTGTATGGCTCACAAAATGAAAGGAGAACTAAGGAAGTAGGAACCTAAAAATTATGAAGATTGGAAAGCAAAACAAGATGTCTAGAAGATCCTTTAGAAGAGGGAAGGTTGTGAGCTACTTGGAATGGCTACATGGTTCAAAACCCCATATAACAATAGCTTTTTTCAAAAATTGGATTGACGACAGGGTAAACCTCCATGGCATCATGGTTAAACTCACTGAGGAATTCATAACAGAGGTCACGGGGCTTTCAATGGAGGGAATAAAATTCTCAAAGCAGACTAGCATTTCTAATGAGGCCTTTACCAAATTCCCAAAGATGGATGCTAAGGAGCAACAGTTGGAAAAGAGTAGGGATTTTTTTGACCTGGAGCAGATTAAAGGAATTTGGAGAGACATCTTATGCTGCATCTATGAGTATTTCATACTTGATGGAAGAAGCAAAAGAGTCCATAAATTTCACTTTGTATTTCTTAATCATTTTAGACACAAAGTAAGAATCTCCTTTCCTTTCTATTTGCGCTTCTCTTTGCTCCAAAGTCTGTTCGCTCATAGGAAAAAGGAGACTCATCCTATATTGCATGAGGGATTAATTCTAATAATTGAAGGTCACTACAAAAACAAGGCCATTGTTCTGAATCCTTATTTGGATAAAAATAAGGACTCTCAGAGTACTAAGAATGAAATAGTAAAGGGGAAAGAAAAAGCTAAATCCAAATCCTCCAGCTTCAAAAAATAGATTGCTGATGAGGAAATAGAGTGGGAAAGCATTGAAAGTTCTGAGGAGGAGAGTATGGAGGAAGAGGAAGGAACAAAAAGTGGGGAATCTAGCTCCAGCGAGGAAGATGAAGATAAAGGGAAGAATAAGAAAGAAGGGGTCACTTTAGAGGAAAAAATTGAAAACAATAACTATGATCTTGAGGAAAACCAGCAAGTGCTTGGGGAAACTGAAAAAGATTTGGATGTTCTATTTGAGGACCCTACCTCAAAAACTGAGAAGGAACATCTAGTTCAGGATGCCAATCAAGTAATGGAAATACGATATCAAGTAAAGGATGATATTATCCATAACGAAAGCCCTGTTGAAACCAAGGAATAAGAATGAATGGAAAGGGAGGATCATATGGAAAAGGATGAAGACAATCCAAAAGAGAACATGAAAGATTTGAGTGATATAAGATAGAATGACGGGGGGTACCCCCTTATGAGATTGGCCAAATGCAAAGCAAATGCTATCCTTCAATTCGACTCATGGATGCATAAGGAGATAATGGGCCTCAAGAAGAAAATGGAAATATTGGAACGTAACCAGGAAGCAAACCGAAATAAAATAAATAATATGGAAAAGTAGATGAGGGATATTCCTATCAAATTCAAAGACTATGAGAACAATCTAAGGGAACTCATTAAGGAAAGCAGAATGAAGATGGAGGAGGTAACTTCCAACATATGTGCAGCTGCTATAAACATTAGAAAATGAGCAAATGAGGAAATCAAATCCTTGGAAGGGCCAAGCAAGAGAACCAGATAGAGGTCAAGAAAGAAAGCAATGCAAGAGGGTGCTATGTCGGTGGTTGTAGCCATACAAGACACTGCTGTGATTGGTAAGGAAGCGGTGAAGATGATTTTGGAATTAGAAGAATAGGTCCATTGAGTTCTTACTATCCTGGTTCTTTTAGTTGGATGTAATATCTGGTTCCATTTTTTGGTTTTTTATTTTCTTATCACACTGGAGTTTCCAAGTCTCTATAAAACCTGGGGTCCATCTTTTGATGTTCATGAATGGTGGTTTCAGGTCCATGTAAAACCTATTTTTGACACTTCTTAGAAGTTGGTTTTAGGTTTCTCCTGTGGGCATTATTTTTATATCCTTCTTCCTTTGTTTCAAGGTTTTGGGGTCCCTTCAAAACCTATTTTTACCTTAATCTAAAACTATTATTATATATCTAAGAACCTACAAAGTAAACACACTTTGATTAGTTACACCCCTACTCCTTGTTGTAAATTTCAAAGTTTCACATTCAAGCCATGATAATATTGAATGTATTTTTCTTAGATTCTTTGAAATTCAACATTACTTTATGTCTTAGTTTTAAAAAAAATATTTGGATTCATTATGTGTGTACATTATTTAAATCTAAATATCATAAAAAGTCTATAATTAATAATGTGAAAACTCAAGCCTTCCTCAAGTCCTGTTATTGTAGTATCCAATTTGAGTTATTACCTAACAAAAGCAAACATCAAATGGCATGTATGACTCAATTTTTCCCTCCTTATATTAGGCATAAAGTCTATATAAATCACCATACTATTCCAAACATACACCCAAGCCTCATATTAGACTCCAATATCCATGATGTCAACATTAGATGGGGTGGATACCTCATCTGTTATAAAAAATTGAAGGTGGTTAACATGTTATTCCCCAATCCCCTCTATCTCCCACAATGAAATAAAATAAATCTAATGGTTATGATATTGTCTATAAAATTAAGAAAATACTTTATAAAAATTCTATTTTGGAGATATTAAAAATATCAACAGTTTACAAAGACATCTTATGTGATGATTTATTTGATAAAACTCTCCCTAGTCATACACAACCAACATAATTTGCTTCTATCATGATTACAGTCAAAGATGTCAACAAGATAGTTAGATTAAATAATGAATACTTACCTCCTAAACACATCATAGAGTAATATATTCCACTATTCATTCAAGGTCACATACATGGAAAGATAATCAAATGTGTGTTAGTTTACAATGGTTCAAGAGTGAATATTTGCATCTCTATTTTTTTACAACAATTGAGTATCAATATAAATAATAATAAAAAATCAAAACATAAAATTAGGGGATTTTATAATACTCCTTATCAAACACTCGAAGCTATCACATTGGAATTACTAATAGGACCAAAAATAGTGCCTATTATTTTTCAATTCATGCCCAACCAACTACAATAAAATTTAATATTGGGAAAACATTGGATTTATGCCATGGTGATTTTACCTTCTACATTTCATACAAATATTTTATTTGTAGATGATGGATTTGAATATACTCTTATAGTAGATGATACACCTTTTAAATATTAAAAAATAAATCAATTAAAATTTAAGTATCATTTTATTATACCACATGCACAACCCATCAGAGTTGATTGAATACATACATATTATATAGGTGATTCAAGTACAAAACATGATAAAGAAAAAAAAAAAGCATTCAATAGATACATATTTATCATTACTAGTCACTAAATGTTACATCTTGATTCTCTCACTAAACTGATTTACCTAATTATATATGGATTAATATGGTTATTAAATTGTTTTGTTACTTTTTAACTAAATTATAATTCATATGCTATTATGTAACAAATTTATGCTACTTATATTTTATGAGTTCATTATTATGATATGGATAATTTTGAAATATGTACATAATGATTATGTTACTTTTTTGGTATAGCATTGTTTTATGATTCATATCATGATAAAATTGACTAACTACCTTCTTGTCATGAGTTAGATTCAAGAGAGTTCATCCCTTAGATCATGATGGAGGGAGAGCATAATTAGAGAGGGTGCAATAGATGGAGATGATGAAGGATGATAGAGGAATTTATAAGACCCTTTCACACACCATAGTATATTAAAAGTGTTATATGCATTATGTGTTTGAATTGTTAGATATTAGAGTTTACATGTTTTTAAAATTAGTATGTTGTTATGGAATAAATCGTATTTGTGATTGTATTTTTTATAATACATGGACTCAATGTTTGATGTGCAGTAAGATTATATAATATTAATTACCTATGAATGTCTAAGATACTCTAAAGTAAATAAAATAAAATATAACTAATTACTATGATATATAGACTAGTATAATGTCTTTAAAAACATTATTGAACATTAAGCTTACTATTATTGATATTCAAGAATATCAATATAATTAAATCCATTAAAAATAAAATAAGACACACACACACACACACACACAAACACAAACACACACACACACACACACACACACACACACACACACACACACACACACACACACACACACACACACACACACACACACACACACACACACACACACACACACACACACACACACACACACACACACACACACACACACACACACAGATCCTATATACACTAGTAATTAACTAAAATAGT